>WTXE01000216.1:0-45542 GCA_022496225.1 Russula aff. rugulosa BPL654 | reverse complement strand
CAAAATTTCGAACCTTGTGCTACAGTTGGGTGGGTCTCAAGGCCGTAGCACTGCCCAAATTTCTCTCGGCTTTTTTCTCGTTTCGCAGGTAAGAAACGGTCACCGTACTGCAGTGGTGGGGGTATATATATCACATTCAGTAGTCCCCAAGAAAAGGGTTAGTAGCTTCTGGACGAGTGTCCCACAGGCCTCGGTTTCAGCAACGCCGATGGACTCTGTATAAGTCATCATTTATTACAACTGAACTTCATCAGCTCGCAGTCCCAGTCTACGAAGAACAATAAGGTGCATTCCCCGTCAAATGTCTATGCTGCACAGAATGCAGAATACCGAATGGAAATACTACGATGACAGTGACCGTGCCTACTCCCGGTGAGAACCCTCAACATCCTTTCCCTAAACATTCCATACGATTCGGAGGATTCAAACTGTTGCCTGCTCTGTCGATATGTGGGCCTGTCTGTCCTTCGAAAATGTGGCCTAGAAATAACAAGAACTCGTCTGCGATATAAGCAGGGTAATCGGTATTAAATTCTGGGAGACGTGACACGGCGATATAGAGAAGGAGTTTTTGTGTTCCACGCGAGTCTTTGTACTTGCTCCAGTCAGACGTAATGGCCCGAAACGTGCCCGTGTATAGTGCAGAGTGGGATCCTTTGATGAAGATGTCGACAACAATTGTGAGAAGGCAAGGAAGAAAAGCTCGACTGTAAAGCCAAGCCCGCCTCCATCACCCAAATCCTGCAGACGCCAAAACTGTCGCTGCATCTCATCGATCTCATCTGCCTGCCAAGCGGGCAAAAAGCGGAAATTTTCCAGGTTCTTCAGCAGCTCTTTGTACGCATCGTCATCCCATTGTCCTTCAAGAATATTACGGAGTATCAGGGCAGGGATACACATGCCTTAAGAGTCTGCCTTGGGCGTATAAATTGCAGTTTACGAAGATCGTGGGACAGTTCGACAAGGCGGCTGAAGGGAATAGGCTGATAGGATCTAGAAATTCGGAGTCGTACTCGTCGAGAACGCCAGGAAATTGGGAATGATTCGATGAGAGTAGGGTTGATGGTTCTTTGCATTTCATATGTCCAACATTTACCAAGTAAAGGCCGTCAGCTTCCATATTGATTTGCTCCAGCTCTGAGATCTGAGATTCGTGGCCGCGGAGGATTTCTTTTACTTCTGTCGGGTCTTCTGTATTGCACAGCGCTTCGTACAACTGAAATAGACAATTTCTTGCTTTCTTGAGAGTCTTGTCAATCTTCTGAGCAGTTTCCAGGGCGCCGCTAGTAGCATCATCTGACTCTGAAAACCACTGCATCGTCCTTTTCGCCTGAAACTGAACACCGCCGGCGTCTGCCAGAATCGGTCGAACGACCACGAGTGAAAGGCAGGTCCACCGCATCACAAACGACTGGTCCGCTCCTGCCACCGACTGTTCCCGTATCTTTTCAAAACTACCGATTTCTCCGAGCGGCTTCGAAATGTCCCCAAACCAGGCAAGTTTTGCATTGGTACAGCATATAAGTGATGCAGTGGCCTCGATACAGGGACGCGTACGCTTCCGCCATAAATCGTCGTTTGCAAAAAGTCCACGGTTCTTGCATATATCCAGAGAGCGGGCGACACGTGTGCTGAGTTCGTGCACAACATTCTCTCCTTGGATATGCGCGGTGGTAGAGTGTGGGCCAACATTAGGTGGATGTGGAACAGGCGAGCGTGTCGTTGCATGGGTAGGGGGATGACGGGGAGTGGGTTTCCTGACCAGGCGAAGAATTGGCCTAATGACACCACGGATGCTCCAAGAGGATGAAGGTTGGTGAGTCATTGTATCCCTGCGTGGTCTTGCAACAGCTTCGTCACGGCCTTGGTCCTCGCTATCGTGGTGTTCGTCCAACCTCTTCCAGACTTCCACGCCCCAGTCCGTGTTAAACGAACAGGGTATAGCTGACAAAAACTTTTCCATTTCCGCGTCTTCCGTCAGATTGTCAATCAGCCATCGAGTCGCCCCTACATCTCGGCCCTTGCGTGCCGCCGTCTCTTCCATCGCAAGTTGCATCTGTCCCCGTGCCATGTTCGCGCTCACAGGTTTCATTTCTCCATCGGATTCATGATCCCTGAATCTCCGGCCACGTGATGTTTGGACCAGATACCAGATAATGTCGGAAAATATATTCTGGTAGGGTGACTGCGGATATATGATGGGTGCAAAGATGGCGAAGACGTACAGCAGGCCGCTGACGCTGATGGGAACAATGGTACTCAGAGCAACTTTTGTGTTGATATTTAGTAGCGAGTCGCTGAGCCCTGCAAAGAATAGGAATAGGGAGATGTGGAGGAGTCCAGGGACAGCCTCGGCCACCCTCGGCATGTTCCATCTTTCGCACCCCTCGAACAAGTAATGCCGAAGTCGAGAACTCTTTAAAGCGTCGCCATACCGTTGGAATACGTGCATATAATTGCGAACCCATTGCTGGACGAGGATCGCCAGGAGTGCTGCCAGAAGGCTGAAGGTAAGGGCCATGAACCAGAAAATATTGACACGGATGTCAGATGACAACGGACTGAATGAAGGAAAAGGAGGTGGCGGAGTGGATGGAATGGTAACCTGTGGGGCAATTGAGGATAGTTGGACGGAAATTTGAGAGAGGATGGTAGAGTGTTGTCGGAGGTAATAGACGGTTTCCTCAGCAGGGCTCGGTTTCAGGTTTTGTTTGCTATCGACTACGAATGCTGTGAGAACAGCAGAGAACAAACCAGCCTGTGGCCACGTATCAGCATAACCAAGTTCATAGTGGGGCATGGACAGAATATGAACGGACAAATATAAGTGCACTATCCATGCCGTCTTTGATGGTACCGATCGTAGCGTCATCATGGCTCTTGGCCTCGTCTCTGTAAAGTTTCCAGAATTCGTTTGCACTGCCGTCGAAATCCCCGATCATGCGGCGTTCTTCAGATTCGGAGTCAGAGGTGCGAGGACGAGGGTCAAGAGTTGGAATAGTATCCGCAGCTATATTTATATTTATCAGGTCATTTGAGATCTCTACAATGATCGTTAGGAAATACGTACGAATCTGCGCCTCTGCCTGAGTAAGTCCAACCCCGATGTTCATCTCAGCCTTCTCATGGACGTCGCCTCCTGCCCTGGACCCTGTAACGGAATAAAATAATCGCCTCGGGATGCGACAGTAAAAGCAAAACAGATGTCACACCTTCAGCCTGTGAGACAGCTGGCTGTGCCTCGTCGTTGATATCTTGGCCAGTAAACTCCACTTTCACCTCTTCCTCGCGAACCGTTATCACTTTGACCTCTGATGAGAAAGATGGAAAAACGCACCGGCACGTGGCGCGCCCTGGGCAAGCTGTTGAGCCTCGAGATCGATAACAGAGCTCATGGTGTTAAGACCAGTGGCAAATCGTCAAAAACACGAGGATGAGAAATTTGGTGTGTAGGATTGGTCAGTACGGGTCAAAGAGGGAGTGGGAGTGAGGGGGAAGGAAGGAGTGAGACAGTCGACACGAAACGAATAGTAGAGATAGCTGAATGGCCCGCGCCCGATCCCTATCTCGCTCGCATCACTCTTTTGTTATTACTTTACCTCTTAGTACACTCCCTTATTCCCAATCCAACTTAGCGTATTATTTATTGTCCAACAACTGTCTAACACTCGTGCGTGCCTTAGCCTAGTCTACTTTCTTGCTGTCACGTGTCATCATGTGTCAGTGACCACGCGCCGCGTGTTATCTCAAGCGTTATCTTGTCGCTCATGTACTGTAACTTACTGCTGTAGACTGTTTCAATCTAATCAATTCAAGTTTCCTTCCATTAGCCTTACCCGCGTACCCTTGTGTTTTCTCTCTACCTGCTGCTTTACGACCCGGACGACGCTGCGCCAACCCGAGCCGCCGAGTGGGCCGTGCATCATTACCACCTGGTCAATCGATGACCTCCTTTACAATCTTTAGCTCTATCTCCAGAACTCACAGGCGCGACGCTTAGCCGTGCTACAGTAGTCATCCTACGCCATCCCGCCGTCGGATAATAACATCTGTGCTGATTGATGGTGGCGACTGAACTCATGGCTGAACCCATGTTTCCTGGGTCTTGATAGTATGGAGGAGGAGGACGCCGACTCGGAACATTAGTACACCCCAGGCAAGTGAGAAGGGGAGGAGGAAGGCGCAGAGATATTAGTACCCGCAATTACTAGTAGTCTATTGATGGATTTTCATAGTATAACAATAGAAGCAAAATATACAAGGTACTACGTAGTATTGTAGATAATGATAATATCACGGTCTTCCGAATGGTCTTATGAGGGACAGCATCCAGGGAGAACGCCTTCTTCCTCCCAGTCATTGCGTCACTGCGTCAGCAAGATGACCAGTACATCTATCGCAGATTTTTACCTCGTCCCCAGGCTCTCTTGGCTTTTAATGCCACCGTAGAACACCTCTACTTCTGCGACAATTATACATGTTGGCGAAGAGACATTCGAATCGAGAACAGCCATTGACTGGAGCTCAGGCTTTACCTCTACGAAGAGCCTTTACCTCAACCAATCCCCCGCTTGGCTCTTTCAATCATCGTCCCACGCAAAAAAAACTCACCCCCTCTTCACAATTCCGAGTCCGAAAACAAACACAACAAGAGACTGACATGACGGATCGCAACAAACATCTCCCGCCGCCACCCATTCAAATCTCGGGCCGTCATCTTCCCGGGCGCCACCGCCTCGGCCCTCGACCTCGCTCACAGAGCGTATTCTTTTCGGGAAAATCTGTCTCGGAGGATTATTGTACACTTACAGTACGCCGTCGCGTGGAGCTGGAGCCTGAGGGTTAATTTGCCTGTGGTGCAGAAGCTTTCGTGGAGCGTTTTTATCCTGATCATGGTCATTTGAGTGATTTGACTGGCACGACACTAGTACATCGAAAAAGACTGCGCCCGATTCGAGCTGTACGAGTTTGAGCGAGTCTCTCTTCTCTTCTCGCGAGAATTCCTCATTTATTGTTGGGTTTCTCCATCGTAATTCTCAAAATAGTCGTATTCTATAGGGTGGCCCAAAGCCGCTGCTGCTGCCCCCTTGCTTCGCGGGGCAATAATGACCGACTCGGCGCCGAGCTTTTGGTGCGAAATCGAAATTCCGAACCTCAAGCTCCTGGTGGAAAACCTCGAGGCGAACGCGCGCGAGACAGTTGCAGTACTTCAATTATGAATTGTGTACAGTCGTCACGGTCCCAGTCCCGAAGAGAATTAATAAGTCGCGTTTTCTCCGTTTTCTTTGAGACAGGAATGAAAAGTGTGTGGTTTTCTGTGCTTCATGACGAGAGTGAGCTTTCTGTCGCGTTAGTGAACTCAGTGGCGAGGGACATTCATTAGAACAACTTCATTCGTCCTCAGTTCCTAGAGAGTAACAATGGGTGTTCTGATACAACCGTAAAGCATACGATCACGACAAGCATAGACTGTACAGATACTCAATTACCAAATGAAAAGTTTACATTGTCTGCGTCAGTGCCCTAGTGTCAGTGATAACCTTCAACAGCCTATCCTCAAACCTTTCACCCTCTAACGGCCGAGTGGGTGCGAGCTCTCGCATTGCTTCGTCAATATGTGAACCTGCCTGTCCTTCGAAAATATTGCGTAGTAGAACCAAAAACTCGTCGGCGATATAAGCAGGGTAATAGTCATTAAACTCCGGGCAACGTGACATGGCGATATTGAGAAGGAGTTTTTGTGTTCCAAGCGAGTTTTTGTACTTGCTCCAGTCAGATGTGATGGCCCGAAACGTGCCCGTGTATAGTGCAGAGTGGGATCCCTTCGATGAGGATGTGGATAAAAGCTGCTTGAGGGCAAGGAAGAAAAGCTCGACTATAAAGCCAAGCCCGCCTCCATCGCACAAGTCTTGCATACGCCATAACTGCCGCTGCATCTCATCTCCTTGCCAACTGTGCAAAAAGCTGAACTTTTCCAGGTTCGTCAGCAGCTCTTTGTACGCATCAGCAGCCCCTTGTCCTTCGAGAATATTGCGGAGTATCAGGGAAGGGGAGCTCATGCCCTTGAGAGCCTTCCCGGGGCGTATGAATTGCAGTTTACGGGGATCGCGGGACAGTTCGATAAGGCGGCTGAAAGGGATGGCAGGGGGTTCATCATCGAGGTCGAAGTCGTCGAGAACGCCAGGAAATTGGGAAATGATTTGATGAGAATGGAGGCTAATGACATTTTGCGTTGCAGATATCCCATAATCTACTACCCATCCAAGGCGGTCAGCTTCGATATCTATTTGTTCCAGCTCTGTGATCAGAGATTCTTGCCCACGGACGATTTCTTTTACTTCCTCTGTAATATCTTCCGAGTTAGGCAGCGCCCAGTATAGCCGAGATTGATAATCGCTTGCTATCTTGAGCATCTCGTCAATCCTCTTAGCAGTTGCCAGAACGTTGTTGTTGCCAGTGTCATCTCCAAGTGCAAGCGCATTCGTGAACTCCTTCACAAAAGACTGCACATCCGGATTGTCTTGCAGAAACGGTCGAATGGCCGCGAGTGAAAGGCAGGTCCACCGCATCACAAACAACTGGTCCGTTCCTGACAAAGAAAGTTCTCGTATCTTTCCAATGCCACCGATTTCTCCAAGCAGCTTCGAAAGGCCTCCAAACCAGGCAATTTTTGCATCGGCACAGAATACAAGTGATGCAGTGGCCTCGACACAGGCACGCGTACGCTTCTGCCATAAATCGTCGTTTGCAAAAAGTCCACGGTTCTTGCATATCTCTACAGAGTGCGCGACACGTTTGCTGAGCTCGTGAACAACATTCTCTCCTTGGATATGCGCGGTGGTAGAGCGTGGGTGAACAAGGTGTGTCATTGCATGGGTAGAAGGATGACGGGGAGTGGGTTTCCTGACCAGGTGAATGATTGGCCTAACGACGCCGCGGATGCTCCAAGAGGACGAAGGTTCGTGAGTCGTTGTATCCCTGCGTGGTCTTGCAACAGGTTCACCCTGGCTTTGGTCCTCCTTCTCGTGGTGTTCGCCCACCCTCTTCCAGACTTCCGCGCCCCATTCCGAGTTAAATGAGCCGGGTATAGCTGACAAAAACTTTTCCATTTCCGCGTCTTCCGTAAGATTGCCAATCAGCCATCGAGTCGCCCCTACATCTCGGCCCTTGCGTGCCGCCGTCTCTTCCATCGCAAGCTGCATCTGTCCCTCTGCCATGTTCGCGCTCACAGGTTTCATTTCTCCATCGGATTCGTGATCCCTGAATCTCCGGCCACGCAACGTCTGGATCAAATACCAGAGAATGCTGGAAAATATATTCTGGTAGGGTGATTGCGGATATATGATGGGCGCAAAGATGGTGAAGATGTACAGCAGGCCGCTGATGCCGAAGGGAACAATAGTACTCAGAGCAACTTTTGTGTTGATATTTAGTAGCGAGTCGCTAAGGCCTACAAAGAACAGGAACAGGGAGACGTGGAGGAATCCAGGGACAGCCTCGGCCACCCTTCGCATGTTCCATCTTTCGCATCCTTCGTACAAGTAATGCCGAAGTCGAGAACTCTTCAAAGCGTCGCCATACCGTTGGAAGACGTGCATATAATGCGAACCCATTGCTGGACGAGGATCGCAAGGAGTGCTGCCAGAAGGCTGAAGGCGAGGGCCATGAACCAGAAAATATTGACACGGATGTCAGATGACAACGGACTGAATGAAGGGAAAGGAGGTGGCGGAGTGGATGGAATGGTAACCTGTGGGGCAATTGAGGATAGTTGGACGGAAATCTGAGTGAGAATGGCAGAGTGTTGTCGGAGGTAATAGACGGTTTCATCTGCGGGGCTCGGTTTCAAGTTTTGTTTGCTATCGATTACGAATGCTGTGAGAACAGCAGAGAATAGACCGGCCTATGGCCACGTATCAGTATAACCAAGCCAATAATGGGGGAATGAACAGAATATGAACGGACAAATATAAGGGCGCTGTCCATGCCGTCTTTGAGGGTACTGATCGTAGCGTCATCATGGCTCTTGGCCTCATCTCTGTAAAGTTTCCAGAATTCGTTGGCACTACCGTCAAAGTCCCCGATCATGCGGGGTTCTTCAGATTCTGAGTCAGAGGTGGTATTGCGAGGACGAGGGTCAAGAGTTGGAATAGTATCCACGGCTATATTGATATTTGTCAGGTCATCTGAGATCTCTACAATCGTTAGGAAACACATACGAGGCTGTGCCTCTGCCTGAGTAACCCCATCGCCGGTGATGTTCATGTCAGACTTCTCAGGAGCGTCGCCTCCCGTGGATGCTGTAACAGAACAAAATAATCGGATCTGGATGCGACAGCAAGGCCAAATAGATGTCACACCTTCACCCTGTGAGACAACTGGCTGTGCCTCGTCGTTGATATCTTGGCCGGTGGACACGGACCGCAGTGGACTTGCGAGATTGCTGGTGTGAGGCCCAAGTTTGTCGATTTCGCGCGTTTTGGCCCCTTCCACCTCTTCCTCGCGAACTGTTACTACTTCGACAGTGACGAGAAAGAGGGAAAAACGTACCAGCACTTGGCGCACCCTGGGCAAGTTGTTGAGCCTCGAGATCGATAACGGAGTTCATGATGTGGGGACCAGTACTGTACTACGGTCCAGTAGCAATCGTCAAAGGTACGAGGATGAGAAATTTGGTGTAAGATTGGTCAGTATAGGTCAGAGAGGGAGTGGGAGTGAGGGGGAAGGAAGTGACTACTGTGGTGGGTGAGTAAAACAGAGATAACTGATGGGGTGTAAGGTGTCCGCGCCCGACCCGTTCCTTATTTCGCTCGCATCACGTATTTCCTTATTACTTTACTCACTTAGTACACTCCTTTATTCCCAGTCCAACTTCGCGTATTTATTATGATCTGACACTCGGTGCGCGTGCCTTAGCCTAGTCTGCTTTCTTGCTGTCACGTGTCGCGTCCGCGCGTTATCTTGTCCCTTGATCACGTACAGTATGGCCTCTCGCGTGCGGCCATGTCAATGAACAGCGACGACAATGCGACAAGGCAATCCAACCCAGAAGAACGACCGCTTGTCCCAAACAGCCAACGTCAACCACCGTAGCTGCGAACGATGGAAAAAAGACTTGTTGAACTACTGAAGGTCATTATTGCCCATTCGGTTTTCCTCCTTGCGCTCACTGGTGATACAGGTCCACCAGTACAGTTCATGCTCAAACATCTCAAACTCGCTAATTTGGAAATGACTCGATTCTTCCGTGTCAGAAAGCATTACTGTCGCCGATTAAGGAATTGGATGAACTCGAAGTTCTTGACGATGACAGTCGGTCTTCTTGCGCAGAAGTCGCAAAGACAGTCGCTGATCCCACCTTTCCAGGACCTGACGACGATCGCAAGTCAAGTCTTGGGGTTTGTGCCAACGAAACCACATCCCCAGTGCACCGCCAATTTAGACTCATGCCAGCGCTCCCCAATTCATGAACGAATTGAACTTCAAGTTGACATTCCCGTGACGCTGGAACGTGAAGAAGTAACACGTTTACCGCCAGCTTGCCCGGACCACGTGTCCACCGTGCCTTATCTTTTCGATCTTCTCGAATTGTCGATCTCCGACTTCCTGTCTTCCCTCGGATTACTCTTCCATGATTCTCCCTCTTATTTGCAGGCATCCATAAGATGTTGGTGCATCGTCTGAACCTGGAACGGACTACAGCAACACGGAAGTCCGCAGCGCTTTCCCGGATTCTCCGGGGAGCCTTGATGGTCTCCTAGAGGTCCTCGGAATGGAGAGTAACGAGAGTTTCATTCAACAGGTGATTACTGCAGTGAGCATACTTGGAACTGCCTCTCGCTTATGATCTTCTATACGTCAAGAAGCCTCATCATTGCTCTCGACAGAGCGCCATTTGTCGGGCAGTGCCTTCGCAATATGAGCGTTTGAATCCTTAGCTTTTCGCACTGCTGGCCCTGCCGATGTCATGTCGAGCTGGACTTCACCAAATACCTTTCACCACTGGTTCACCCTCCGTCTTCAGTACTGGATTGCCAGGACGTCCAAAGATCCTGACTAGACGCAAAGACACAGGCTGTTCGGCGTATCCCCAAGTCGATGCCTCGACCACCGCCAATCACGTTTAGTCCCGGAGTTGCCGAAGCAAGTAATTATTCAATCGGACAGGGTCTCTCGACGGAGACGATCCTCCGTGCGTCCCTAGAAACGCACTGAAAGGCCGCCGCCCGAACGACTGTCGCTAGCGCGTGATACGTCGAACCCTGACCGTTTTTTTTCTCCTGGAGACTCTGGTGAACACATACGACTCAGGATCATCGCCGCTCTCACTGACCTCGATCTTGGTAGTCTCTCAAGGTTTGGGCGCGCTGCTCTAGAGAGGTAGGACTACGACTTGTGAAGACTTCGTATTCACCATGCACGCCTGTGGCGTCCAGGAAGTGCCTCACCGGGCTCGGATGCGCGGCCTCGGCCGGCGTCGACGCCTCGCTGGCAACAACAAGAATAATCGATATTAGGAGACGCCCACAGGAGGAGGGCGGACGAAGGTCCAATGCTACATGGATGTTTTGAAAGCGCTACCTTTATCCTACGTACACGTGCGCACTATCTAGTTTGGAATCTATTAACCTCTATTTGTTAAAAAGATACTTCCTAGTCTCTGAACAGGGCCTGACCGCGTCCAGGGATGACATGCTTTAAGATCGCACACGTACTACAGTCCACGCACTCTTCGTCTTCCATATCGCTAGTCATAGCGAGACTTTGAGTGTGTCGTCCACCTCTGCCTCGGCGTCAGCATCGTCGTGCATCTTATCCAATGACCCTATTGCCGACCGATGTATAACTCCCTCGACATCCACACACATTCATCTCCGTAGCAAGGCCACTTCTGCTGCCTCTGCCCCATCCTACGTCACAAGAGATTAATGATTGGCTCGACGCCGAGCTGCGCGGTCGACATAGGCAAAAAAAAAAAGGTTAGCACCTTCTTTCTGTGCATCCCTGACGAGAGTCACTCGGGCCTCAGGCTTCAGCTACGCCGGTGGACATGCCAACTTTGTGATAAATCGTCGTTTATTACAACTGAACTTCATCAGCTCCCAATCTACGAAGAAAACTAAGGTGTATTCTGCATGTAGCCATAAAATGTATCATCAAATGTCCAGGCTACACAGAATGCCGAATACCAAATGGAAATGTTACGGTGCCAGTGGCGGTGCCTACCCCCGGGTGAAGACCCTCAACACCCTCTCCTTAAACTTTCCAGGGTCGTACAATTCGAAGGATTCAATAAGTTGCCTTGCATTGTCGATATGTGGGCCTGTCTGTCCTTCGAAAATGTTGCCCAGTAATAACAAGAACTCGTCGACGACATGATCAGGGAAATGGTTAGCACACTGGTCGGCACGTAAGATGGCGATATTGAGAAGGAGTTTTTGTGTTCCAAGCGAGTCTTTGTGCTTGCTCCAGTCAGATGTAATGGCTCGAAACGTGCCCGTGTATAGTGCAGAGTGGGATTTCGCTGACGAAGATGTGGATGTGGATAACAGCTGCGAGAGGGCAAAGAAGAAAAGCTCGACTGTAAAGCCAAGCCCGCCTCCATCGCACAAATCTTGCATACGCAACAACCGTCGGTCCATCTCATCTCCTTCCCAAACGAGAAAGGGGAAATTTTCTAGGTTCTTCAGCAGCTCTCTGCACGCATCGGGATCCCCTTGTCCTTCAAGAACATTGCGGAGCGTCAGGGCAGGGGAGCACATGCTCTTGAGAATCTTCCCGGGGCGCATAAATTGCAGTATACGAGGATCACGGAACAGTTCGTGAAGGCGGATGAAGGGGATAGGTTCTTCAAGATCAAAGTCGTTGAGAATGCCAGGAATTTGGGAAATGATTTGATTTGATATGCGGTTGATGTTATGTTGCATTTGAAATACCACATCATCCAGGCATTCAATGCGGTCAGCTTCGATATTGATTTGCTCTAACTCTGAGATCAGAGGACGGAGGATTTCTTTTACTTCTTCTGTCAGGTCTTTTGTATTGCGCAGCGCGTCGTATAACCCAAATAGACAATAGCCTGCTTTCTTGAGGGCCTCGTCAATCTTCTGAGCAGTTGCCAGGGCGTCGCTGTTGCCACTGTCATCCGTCGCTGCAAACGCCTCCATCGTCTGTCTCACGCGACTCTGCACAAACTCGTCGTCTGCCAGAATTGGTCGAATGGCCACGAGTGAAAGGCAGGTCCAGCGAATCACAAACAACTGGTCCGTTCCTGCCGAAGACAGTTCCCGTATCTTTTTAAAACTACCGATTTCTCCAAGTAGCTCCGAGATGCCCTCAAACCAGGCAACTTTTGCGTTGGCACAACACACAAGTGATGCAGTGGCCTCGATACAGGCACGTGTACGCTTCCGCCATAAATCATCGTTTGCAAAAAGTCCGCGGTTCTTGCATATCTCTGCAAAGCGGGCGACACGTGTGCTGAGCTCGTGCACAGCATTCTCTCCTTGGATATGCGCAGTGGTAGAACGTGGGCCAACATTAGGTGGATGTGGAACAGGTGAGCGTGTCGTTGCATGAGTAGGGGGATGACGGGGAGTGGGTTTCCTGACCAGGTGAAGAATTGGCCTAATGACGCCGCGGATGCTCCAAGAGGATGAAGGTTGGTGAGCCGTTGTATCCCTGCGTGATCTTGCAACAGGTTCATCCTGGCTTTGTTCCTCGTTCTTGTGGTGTTCGCCCACCCTCTCCCAGACTTCCGCGCCCAGTCCGAGTTAAATGAGCCGGGTATAGCTGACAAAACTTTTCCATTTCCGCGTCTTCCGTAAGATTGCCAATCAGCCATTGAGTCGCCCCTACATCTCGGTCCTTGCGTGCGGCTGTCTCTTCCATCGCAAGCTGCATCTGTCCCTCTGCCATGTTCGCGCTCACAGATTTCATTTCTCCATCGGATCCGTGATCCCTGAATCTCCGGCCACGCGACTTCTGGATCAAATACCAGAGAATTCCGGAAAATATATTCTGGTAGGGTGATTGCGGATATATGATGGGTGCAAAAATGGTGAAGGTGTACAGCAGGCCGCTGATACCGATGGGAACAATGGCAGTTAGAGCGACTTCTGTGTTGATATTTAGCAGCGATTCGCCAAGCCCTGCAAAGAATAGGAATAGGGAAACGTGGAGGAGTCCAGGGACAGCCTCGGCCACCCTCGGCATGTTCCATCTTTCGCACCCTTCGTACAAGTAATGCCGAAGTCGAGAACTCTTTAAAGCGTCGCCATACCGCTGGAATACGTGCATATAATTGCGAACCCATTGCTGAACGAGGATCGCCAGGAATGCTGCCAGAAGGCTGAAGGCGAGGGCCATGAACCAGAAAACATTGACACGGATGTCAGATGATAACGGACTGAATAAAGGGAAAGGAGGTGGCGGAGTGGATGGAATGGTAACCTGTGGAGCAATTGAGGATAGTTGGACGGATATTTGAGAGAGGATGGCAGAGTGTTGTCGGAGGTAATAGACGGTTTCATCTGCGGGGCTCGGTTTCAAGTTTTGTTTGCTATCGACTACGAACGCCGTGAGAACAGCAGAGAATAAACCAGCCTACGACCACGCATCAGCATAACCAAGTCGATAATGGGGGAATGAACGGACAAATATAAGTGCACTATCCATGCCGTCTTTGATGGTACTGATCGTAGCGTCATCATGGCTCTTGGCCTCATCTCTGTAAAGATTCCAGAATTCGTTTGCACTACCGTCAAAATCTCCGATCATGCGGGGTTCTTTAGATTCTGAGTCAGAGGTAGTATTGCGAGGAGCAGGGTCAAGAGTATCCGCAGCTATATTAATATTTGACAGGTCATTTGGGATCTCTACAATAGTTAGGAAACACATACGAAGCTGTGCCTCTGCCTGAGTAACCCCATCGCCGGTGATGTTCATGTCAGACTTCTCAGGAACGTTGCCTCCTCCCGTGGATGCTGTAACAGAACAAAATAATCGGCTCGGGATGCGACAGCAAGGCCAAATAGATGTCACACCTTCACCCTGTGAGACAACTGGCTGTGCCTCATCGTTGATATCTTGGCCAGTGGACACGGACCGCAGTGGACTTGGGAGACTGCTGGTGTGAGGCCCAAGTTTGTCGATTTCGCGGGTTTCGGTCCCTCCCACCCCTTCCTCGCGAAAGGTTACCACTTCGACAGTGACGAGAAAGAGGGAAAAATGCACCAGCACGTGGAGCATCCTGGGCAAGTTGTTGAGCCTCGAGATCGATAGCAGAGCTCATGCTGTGAGGACCAGTGGCGATAGTCAAAAATACGATATGATAAATTTGGCGTGTAAGATTGGTCAGTACAGGTCAGAGAGTGAGTGGGAGTGAGGGAGAAGGAAGTGAATAGTGAGTGAGTGAGACAGTCGACACGAAACGAAACAGAGATAACTGACGGGGTGTACCTTAGCCTGATGGCGTCCGCGCTCGACCCGTTCCTTATCTCGCTCGCATTACTTTACCAACTTAGTACTGTACACTCCCTTATTCCCATTAATATTGTGCCTGACACTCGCAAGTGCCTTAGCCCAGTCTAATTTTGCTGCCACGCCCCGCGCGTTATCTTGTCGCTCCTCTCTTGCTCGGAACTTTACGCGCTTTACGACCCGAACGATGGGCTGCGCCAACCGGAGCCACCGGGCCCCCGTACTGTACCTCTTTAATTCTTATCTCTTTCCAAACACACAGGCGGGACACTCCTCGCTATAGTAGTCACCCTACGCCATCCCGCAGTCGGATAATAGCATCACGCGCTGATTGATGGTGGTGACTGAAGTCATGGCTGGGGTCATTCCGTCATGGCATGGCCAGTGATAGAAGGAGCCTGAGGACGATGCAGACTCGGAACATTACTACTGTAGTATAACAACGGAAGCAAAAATATACATAGGTGCTGTAGATAATGATAGCATCACCGTCTTCCGAATGGTCTTATGAGGAACAGCATCCAGGTAAAAACGCCTTCTTCCTCCCTGTCATAGCATCAGCAAGATGAACAGTGCCGCCGTTCCCAACAATGGGCCAACTTGCGTGAGCTTCTTCCCATTCCCACCGCGTCACGACTCGGCGGGCGACATATCCAAATACATCTGATACCCCTACACCTGTTTTGGCCGAGGTAAAGAATAGCTTTGGTCCGCGCGGCGGACGGGATGGCTTTGTCTGTGACCATGTGCGCAGATTATTGGCGTATCGTACAGGTGTGATGGTTGGCGCGATTGACGTTGAGGCTGTTGAGCTTGACATTGTCGATGCCGACAGCGAGTGATACAATTTGTGTGACGGGGAGGACGAAGGCGAGCGCGAGTGAGAAAGAGGAGATGATTGGGCAGAATGGTATGGCTCGTAGCCATCAGAGATGGAGGAAGCGGGGGTGTGGAAGGATTGCAAAGACGTGAAGCCTGTATGTGTCGAGCTCACTGTGCTGTTGGGCAGGAGGTTGAACTGCGAGGTCCGTGAGCGCGCTTTGGGTGAGTGTTTACGGTGATGACTGTGGAAGTCGATTGAGGATGTGCGTGGAGGGATGGCAAAGCTGGGTATTGAGTTTTCCCTGTCTGAACCGACATCGTTGTGGTGGATAATGCTGGCAGAGTGGGTTTCGTCTACGAGAATGATGTCCACTGGACTTGCGGCACCCGATTCTAGGAACCCATTATCGTGCGGAACAACCTCGTCGTCGGACCTGCTGGAGGGTCCTTGTGTAGGTAACCAGTCTCGCTCGTCCTCCGGTGTTGCCAGGCTACTAGACGGGGATCTCGACAGCGGAACGAGTTCGTCGATGAAGTCTAACGCGGCCCCTTCTGAGACAGCAGAGCCCGTTGAGCTGGGAGCGAGGTCGGTCTTGTTTCCGACTACGACAAGGCAGTATTCTTCGATATCCTCATCGCTGAGAGGTCTGCACGCGCAAAACTCCGACCACCAACGGTTGAGAGCGCGCAGCGTCTCGGGCTGATTGACGTCGAAGATGAGGATAACGGCATCTGCCCCACGGAAAAATGCAGAAGAAAGAGATGAAAAGCGTTCTTGTCCGGCAGTATCCTATGGTCGTGTGAGCAATGGTAGAAGAGAAAGTAGACGTAGTGGGCAGTAACGGTGACGGACCCAGATTTGTAGAGTCACGGACTCATCTGGCTTAGAGTGATGGGGGAGTGTCTTGGTGATGAAGTCTGTACCGATAGTTGAACGGTAGGCTGTCGAGAATTGGCCAGAGACATACTTTATGGCAGTAATAATTGAGACTCGGACAAACAAGCAATTGATGGTGCGCACCTGGCCACGGAGGCTCGTCTTCCCAACTCCTGAGTTTCCTATGATCACGACCTTGACTGTGCGCATGGATAACGTTGTGAACATAAACATGCGCACTGCGGATGTCGAGCCTGAAATCAAAATTTGTTGTGCCGCTGGGCGGGGCAGTGCGCGGGCGCCAGTCACCGTGTTCGCGCCGCGAGTTCGATGGCTGCCACTGCCTCTCGCCTGTAGCCATATAGCACCGATGAACAGCGACAATGCGACAAGGCAAACCAGCCCGGCAGAACCCCATCCAGTCCCAAGCAACCAACTTCCTCCATCCGAGAATAAACTGTTCAGGAAATGGCGACGAGAGTTCTCCTTGATCACCGGGTACGGCATCGATTCTGCGGAGCGGGTCTCCACCATCAACCGCCGTAACTGCGAACGATGGAAAAAGGACTTGTTGAACTACAGCACGTCATCCTTCCCCATTCGATTTTCCTCCTTGTGCTCACGGGTGATATAGGTCCGTCGGTACAATTCATGCTCAAACATCTCAAGCTCGCTGGGGTAGACTTGACGTCAACCCACATTCCTTGCCAGCCTTGCGACCTTACCCGCTCTGGCGGGTTCGCTCCCGATGCTGGCGCTGTCGTTCTTTGCCAGGGAAATTTCCTCAACAAGAAACATATGGAGCACACCCTCGTACATGAGTTTTTGCACATGTATGATCACGCGGTGTTCAACGTGGATTGGAGTAACCTACGATACCATGCGTGCAGTGAGGTATGTCTGTTAACACACACCTAAGCGTTCACGAATATCATATATACTTTTTACAAGATTCGTGCGAACAGTTTGAGCGGAGATTGCTCTTGGGCACGAGAGATTCAACGTGGCAGATTCTCTTTCTCAAAGCAACACCAGGTACGCGCGTCTAATTGAGTACCGTTATGTGCACGGGCTGATTGTTCCTTCCAGGCGTGTGTCCGAAGACGTGCGGTGCTATCCGTCATGGCTAACCCTAATTGTCAGGACAAGGAGTCAGCGGAGCGAGCGGTAAACGAAGTCTGGGAGAGTTGTTTCAACGATACAAGACCGTTTGATGAGGTATGTCTATAGCTGATTTCTAACGTGCCCTCCCGTCTTCACGCGTCATTCTTCTTCAGATATATTAATAGGTGCTACATCTGCACTGCCACTACCCCTATGGTCGGCAAAACCCCTACAGATCTTCGATGGCTGTTGATGAGAAAACTCGATATTTGTTTCCACGGTTTCCTACGAGCCTTAGTAGCAGTTCATCACTATTCTATACCTTTCACTCGTGCCTCGAATGAGAAGTGAGGGGGTCAGCGCCGATCAGCCATTATCTTCGCAATACAGTAGATACGTGTACGCCACTCCTTCGCTAGCCACTGGATATCTTTGAGCGCCAAATTGTCGCCTGAGGTTGAGTCACGTGTGTAGAGAAATGAGAAATTGGGCGGGACTGTCTCTTCCGTCTCGTCCGTCGTCTCGTCCGTCTGAGCAGGCAATAGCAACGGCGATGAGTCCTAATCGACACCAGCTCGCTATGCTTTCTATTCCACCTGGGGCATCCCATGGCCCCATTTACTCCCCTGTCGTGCAGACCGCTGTTCACCAGGGGTTCCCACCACCATTCCCTCAACCGTCTCTCTTTCAGACTCCATTACAACCCTCTTTCTTTCCGCCCCCTTCCGCTATTCCACCTCGTCCATTACATCCAGGCCACCGTTCCCAGGCAAGCGTCGCTCTTGCAGCCGCAGGTATCCATCCGCCTCCTAGCGTCCCCGCCACTCCACTTGCACAAAATCAATTTCCACCTGCCGCGTTCGGTCCCCCACAATTCCCCCCGTTCCAACCTCGCAACCGCCGTCAACCCAGTATCAGTACCGGCGGTCCACCAAAGGCCCAGCTCGGTGGCGCAGGAAAAAATTACCGGCCACCGTCACCAACCGCCGTCGCCCTCGCGAGTGCGACTTCCGCGCAGGGTCAGAAGTTAAAGAAAGCTATCGTGAACCTTCCGAAAGAGTCTGTCCCTGGGGTCGATGGCGAGCCCTCAACGCGGACCTCTTTCGCGCGTACGCCAATCCCCCTTCATCTTGTTCCTCCTCACCCATCACCTTCATCCCCAAATGTGATTTCTACCGTGATACACCCTCCAGATAGTTTGAGGGTGGTTCTCCCTGATACAATAGATGTCTTTCTACCTGGAAAGGTGATGTTGCTTTTTACGCTGTCATTTGCCTTTTCCCCTAATAATTTGTCTTCTAGTCCGCTTGGGAAGACGTAAGGAAAAAGTTTATTGAGGAAAAACTAGAGAAACTCGGCGTTGAGAAAGGCTCAGGGCAAAGCACCGTACCTCACATTCACGCTCCCCATGCACGAGCTGCCTCAGTACGTCGTATCTTCTCGCCCACGGTTGATCATCTCATTTTCTCTACAGATATCATCTCCTGCAGACCCTACTCTGTTGTACTTCAAGCTCAACAAACTCCAGCAGGCACAGAATTCTCATTCGTATTCTGCTTCCGTCTCACCGCAGCCGTCTCTCCAATCTTCGAACAACCCCCTTTCTCCCCCTCCGATACTCCAACCCCCACCACTTGCGCCCGCAAGCGCGGCCCCTCTACGGCATGGACATAGCCTATCCCTTGCTGCGGCCCCATTCGTTCCTTCGCGCCCTTATATGCCCGTCAACGCATCGATTCCGTACAATCCGTTCGGACTTAATCCACCTCTCCCCTCCGACTCAGTCCGTTCTCCTGACACCCGGTCAGATCCTGGTGCCCCAACGGACCAGTCGCTCGCGCCACCAGCCATGCCTGTACGTGCGGATAGCCGACCGGACTTTGTGCGGGGGTTTGGGCTTGACGTTCCTGAAGAGACAGAGGAGGAGTTGGAGCAGGAAGAAATGGAATCGGAGCAGGACAACCAAGATGTTCCGGAAGGACATATAGACGAACGGGGGTTAGATGAGGCATCACACATCGCTCTCGCAGGCATCGACGACACGATGGACATGGAACTTGACGTCGATGAGGCAGATGCCGAAGTCGGCAGTATTACGACCGCTGCTCAGAGCCGTGTCCATTCACGCCACGTCTCCAGATTGTCTGCCACGTTATCACTGCTATCTGTCGGTAGTCACGTGAGCGATAAGGAGCGGAGTGCTGTGCGCAACGTGCAAGGCGAAGGTGATTTCGAGGATGACGCCGTCGGTGAGTGGACGGGTTCTGAGGATCTGCGCACCGGTGTGGAGACAACAGAGGATGAGGTACGTAAGTTTTCTTGCCGCGTTGTTTACACGCGCTCACGGCTGCGCTCATAATCTAAATCGATCACGTCTTTTCTCTCGCCCGTTTCCTTTGTCTTCTTTCTTTTCACACTCCCTTCCCTTCTCCTCTCATCCCGTTCGCATCTAGGAGAGCATTGGCGAGTGGTCAAACCCATCTGACGAAGAACGCGCTCGTCAAGAGCGACATCAACGCCGCCTCATGCGCCGCACCCGCCGCCAACAACACCAGGACTTGATCCAGACCCCCCGTCGCATCCCGAACTTCCCACAACCCCCTGTGGACTCGCTTCCGCTCACCTCCTTGCTGTCTCACTCTCACCGCAACGCCGAGGAAGACATGATTTCCAATCCGAGCGATGATGATCTCGAACTACCCCCTGCACCCCCTTTCCCTACCGCTTCTCGTCCACCGTCGTCGAGGCTGCCATTGCCCGATCCGGCCATTTCACACTCGCGCAATCCGTCAAATAACTTGATGTCGACACCATTCCAGATTCCGATGTCCATTCCCATACAAGCACCTGTTCCCAAGCGCACCGACGTGCTCAATCCAAATGCAAAGCCATTCGTGTTTGCCAGTGCGGAGCGGCGATCAGGTTCTTTCTCCCAGTTGATTCATGGTCCCCAAATGCAGTTGCAGCCCCATCATAAACAGCAACCGCACATCCCTCAACCGCCCCCGGTGTTTGGTCATGTTCGCGGTGCTTCGGTTGGCAAGCCCCTCAATGCCGGGGCTCCAGAATTTAAACCGGGCACATTCACATTCACGCCGCCGCCGAACGTACCCAAGTTCCCAATGCCACAGCCTCAGACCGCCCTACCCGCTCTGCCCTCCCCTCCACCCCTCACCAACGTGGACACGGTGCGTACGCAACAAGGCCGCGAGAAACGCCAGCGCCGTGGCTCGGTTAACTCAGACGCCGCCCCTGAAACAAGCGATGACGGCAAGGGCGTGATGACCTCCTTCAAGTTCCCACAGGAGTCCCCTTCGCGCAAGATCGCGCCGTCGTCATCCCCCCAACAACGACCGAGAACACCAAGCCCTCCTGCACGACTTGCGTTACCGAACTTGGGTGGCATTAACATTGGCGCGACCATGGAATCTACGCCCTTTGTGGAGACACCTGTCAGCGAGGGACTATTGGATGACGAATCCGACGGAGAGGGTGATAGTGATGCAGACGAAGAAGGAGAGGATAGCTTAGAGGAGGAGCACGAATTGCCGGTTCCGCTATCGATGAGAGCGCGCCGTGCGCCGATTCCCCTCGACTTCAAGCATCCCGTATCAACGAATACCGTCCCCGCTGGCCTGTTCAAGGCACTCGCGAACGGAAGCGGTAATGGCAGTGGAAGTAGCAATAACACGAGCGCTCCTGCGGAGACCCAAGAATCTTCGCGCCGTAATGTGCGCAGCCGGCTCAGCTCACGGGAGATTTTCGAACATGTTTCTCGACCTTCCCTCGATGACCTCAGCGTACCCGCAATCTCACAGAATGTGTCACGCGGCCGACTCGTCACGGACCCCGGCCGCTGGGATCCTCCCCCGTTGTTACAAGAACCATCCCAGTCAGCGCGTGACCGCCGCGCATCTCTTCCCGCGATGGCTAGTGCTCATTCTTCGTTCTCGGATTCACCGGTCCACCCGCCGAATGTCGCGTACCGACTTGAGTTACAGCAGTATGAAGAGAGGCTCGAGGCGCTTCTGGAGAGCAAATTAGACGCTTTTCGTAAGGAGGTGCGCGCGCTTCGGTTGGAGGCTGGTGCCAATGGTGGAACCGGTTCGGCGTCGACGGAGGCGGCTGTCAACGAGTTGGTTTCTTTGTTCCGCACGCAATTGCAAGAATCTGCAGCGCGTGGCTTGGACGATAGTCAGGTGGATGCCCGAGGCGAGCTTGACTTCCAGCTCATTAAGGATATTGTCGAGCAAGGCCACGCCGAAGCACGCGGGGCGATACAGCAAGACCTTGATCGTATTATGCGTCGCGTTGAGGCCCTTCAGTCTGCGGTGACGACCCCGATTAATGGCAGTAATCCCGGGGCGATGTTCGAGGAATACCATGCTCACACGCGGAATGCAGTTGTTGGCGCAGTAGCGCCGATCACCGCACGTTTGGAAGCGCTCGAACGGACGCGGCCACGCACCCCACTTCCGCCCCAAGCCATGTCCATCAACCACGAGGCATTGGTGCATGAGCTGCGTGCTGGACTCTTGCCCCATATTTCTGCCCTGCGTTCGGAGCCAATCGATTATGAACTACTTACGGAGCAATTATCCCAAGCTGTCAAGCCGCACATTTCCCAGCTAATTGACCTTGCGTCAGATAAACGGGAGACGGCAGGCCTCATCGTGGACAGACTCATTCCTGTGCTACCGCAAATTTACCCGCCAGCTGGCAACTCTATTGACATACCCACCGTCGTCGCGCAGATAGCTGCGGAGGTACGGCGCATAGTCTCATCGCTCGATGCACACGAAATCAAGGAGCAAGTTTCTGATCTGGTTGTGGAGAGACTGGACTCGCGCCTGGCCGTGCGTGACCGCATGCTGGAGGGACTGTCGGGAAAATTAGTGGACGGACTGGACAATATTATGGAACCTGTGAATAACGTCGTTGCCCGCGTTGAAGAGGTGTCCAAAGGCCAGGAGGAATTATCCATACAAACCCGCGACCTGGCAACTTCCAACAACGAAGCGATGGCCCTGCTGTCCGGCCTCCCGGAACAGCTATCCAGCGCGACGGAGCCATTGCGGAATATGTTGACGGGTCTTGTTTCATCAAGTTCTACATTTGGAAAAGAAGGCGTTGCGTCCTCTGAGGATGTACTAAGCATTGGCGCAAGCGTCGAGAGTTTATCGACTGGTCAACAAGCGATGCATGACAAGATTGTCGAGCTTCTTGCTCTACACCAAACTGTCCTTTCCAGTCTCGCAGATTTACCCGACACCATGACCGCTACCATCAAGGCTGCTCAACAAACACAAGCTGAGCTTCTGGGTCACACGGTATCGAAGGACTTTGAAGGCGCCATGAAGGAGCGCATATCCTCTGCCGAATCTGAGCGTGATCTGTTACGTGCCAACGTGGACGAGATCCAGGCCGTTATGCTGCTACGCGCCACGGATGCTGCGGCAGCACAGGCGCGCGCCACGGAGCTGGAGGAGGCATTGAATCGGTCATTGGCCCGACTGAAAACCTCTGACGTGACAATCGAGAGCCAGCAAGAGCGTCTTCTTGAGCTCGAGAAGCTGAACCGGGAATTAATTTCGGAGAAGCAGACTCTCGTTGCCAAGGTGGGTTTTATTATTTATATATTTTTTCTTGAGCTCAATGTTGTCCCCAATACTGTAGGTCCATTCCCTGGAAACACAAACTGGCTTTGCCTCACGTGACAAAGAAGCAGCTGTTGAAGCGCTCACTGCCCTTCGAACCGAGCACGACATCCTGCTGTCGCAGCAAACCCAGTGGGAGGATCTCCGGCGCACCACAGAACAGCTCGAGTACCTCTCTGCGCTTGTCACGCAGGCCCAGACGAATGAACCGGAGTTGAAGGAGCTCCGCCGCGTGCGCGACCGTAGCAAGGTACTCGAAGGCGAATACGCGGCTTTACAGCGGCGATACAAGGAGCAGGAGATGCGCTCGACCAGTAGCGAACGTGCGGCCAGCACTGCGCGCGCCAGCCTGGCACAGGCACAGCAGCGCGCGACCGAATGGGAGGAGCGTGCGAATGAACATGAGTGTGCGCTCTCGGAGGCGCAGGTGGCTCGTGAAGATGCCGAGGATCGGATGGCACAGCTTGCGGAAGATCACGAGTTGGTGAAGATGCAACTCGAGGATAAGGACGCCGAAGAGCGACTTGTGAAGGTACGTTCCTCATTTTTTCGGCACAGCAAGAAGCATTGATGTCGATTGTTTAGGACCGCGAGAACAAGTTGCGTGATCAAGTAGCTGCTCTCGAGGCTCGCGTCGCCCAGCTGCAACTGCAAGTCAACGACAGAAGTGCTACTCGTGCCACGAGTACTAACAGGACGACCGCCGCTACTGTCTCCTCACCACCACGCCCCGACTCGCGAGCAAGTACGATATATCCTAGCCGTACCGCCACACCAACAACAAGCGTGGTGGATTCACGCCACCGCACCAACACTCCTCCGACTTCCGTGTGGGACTCGATACATGCTCCGAGTGTTAGCGTCAATGATTGGAGGCAGCGGCAGCAGCAAGGTAGCCCTGCGACTTTGCCGAGGGGCCGCTTTGCCGTAAAACAACAACAGGATTGGCTGAGGCAGTCGCGGGTCCCGTCACCTGCGCCTAGTATTGATTCTGTCGCGTTGACGCTTCGCGGTGATGGGTGGTATGAGTAAGAGAGAAAAAGGATTTTTTGTGCAAGCTTTTGCTTTTGTGTGTGGATTTTTGTATATCCCTGGGGCCTAATTAGATGACGATGATCTGAGCTGATCTGGCGAGCTTGCTGGCTGCTGGCTTGCAGCTATAGTATACTGTATATATATG
This sequence comes from Russula aff. rugulosa BPL654, assembly GCA_022496225.1. Taxonomy (NCBI): domain Eukaryota; kingdom Fungi; phylum Basidiomycota; class Agaricomycetes; order Russulales; family Russulaceae; genus Russula; species Russula aff. rugulosa BPL654. Next base: position 21,421 of record WTXE01000216.1, on the reverse strand, counting down.
TTTCTCCTTATTCACTTCCCAACGTCCATCCTTCCTTACTCTGGGCTCTCTCATATGGATTCCATCTCTTATCCCTTTGCTGCTCTCGCTAATACTTGACTGACCCTGTCCATCCCCACTTACATGCATACCCCCTCACTCTACATATATAACAGAACTTGGCTCGCCTTTACTTTTACTTTAGTGACTATACCATCTTCTCCTATTTTCTGTTCTGTTAATAACCATCATTGTTCTCTCACGCGGAAGACTAAAATATTTTCGAGAGGTGGAATGGGATTGAATTACAGCTACTTGAAGATTGTACAACAACAACAACAACAATAACAACGGTCTTTACAACATGGCAACACCACGAAGTGAAGAAGTAAAACACAATCTCTAGACGAGCACCCAGTCACGCACGCGCTCGGATGCTTCAGTCGTCTGCTAGTGCGCTGTTGCCCTCGGATGGTCGGGACCATATCCACGCTTGTACTGCGGCGGTGGCCTCTTGTGGATCTTGTGGAAGCCTACGGCAGTAGTAGAAACGGTTTAGCAGGGGACAGCAGACGCAGACGCAGACGATGAGACAAGACGCACTGAATGCGGGGTACCCAGCAATTATCATCACGCAGCTCAAAAAAGCGCGTCGTGTGCTTGACGCCCGTCGCGCGGAGCTCGCGCTGCGCATTCTCGACGGTCGTCTTGGCCTCCGTCGCGGCGTCCATGTCCTTCGCAAGGATAGCGCGCGTCAGATCCCGCCATAATCTACGACTCTCGTATTGTTCTTGTTCGTCCTCGGGCGCGACCCACTTGGGCGCGACGTCATCACCGCTCTTCTGTACGTCGAATAACGTGCGCTTCTCCCCCGTCTATACAGCATATAGTACAGTGGTGTCAGTGGGGTGAGGGACAGGCACAGGACGTGGCGTGATGGGAAAGGAATGGAATTGGAAATGGACGTAAGTTACCTTGGCGGGTTTGAATTCCATAAGCGCGCTCCACTTGCCGGTGATGTCGCCGAGCTCAGTTGAGCCGTGCTTGATGCGCCCGGCTATAGAGTTGTACGTGCCTGAGAAGAAGCCCTTGGTCTTGAATTCGAGGTCGGCGTAAAAGTCCTGCGCATCGTTGCGCACGGTACATGTATCACCGAGTTCGAGCACCATCTTTCCAAACAGGATGCCGCGCGCGTACATGTTTGGCATCGTCAACACGTACTCTTGAACGAGTAAAAGGGTATATGGGTGACGGTCGGTCAGTCAGTCAGCACGCGTCTTTGGCCTCTTGTGGGGAAGGGGAGAGGGAGGAATGGGCAATTGATTTACCTGAGTCTTCTGGGCGACCCAGTAGTGAAATGCGACTGTAACCCTCCATCACCGTCGAGACGGAATTGCCAAGGAACTTGGACTTTGGTCGAAGCTCGCCGGCGACGGCGACCTTGTTCGCAGGTGAAACATAGTAGAAGGCGGATATAGGTGGATGGTGTGAGACTTGCGACAAAAGAGAAAAAGAGAACGGGACGGATGAGAACGAAGCGGATGGTCGCACACATACGCACACACACAAAAGCACACAGACCTTGTTCTGCAATGTAAAACCCTTGTGTACCATTCGTGTAGTCATAGCGGCATCGGAAAAATTCGCCCAAGACCGGGTTATATCTGCAACGTTTAAAGGGAGAAGTATATGAGATAGATAGAACCGGAGGAAAGGGTGGGTAAGGGAATGTGCTCACGGCTTCTTGACACCCTTTGGTTTGATATGCCAACCTGCGAGGTAATATTGGAGTACGCGAATAAAACGTTCTTCAGGTTCTTCGCATAACTCTGCACTGCGAATATGACGAAAAGTAATATAAGCAATCTTTCGGGAGAGGCAGGCGCAGGCACGGGCACGGGAGAAGAAACGAGGTTAACGCTTAAAGAGGTCCGGAGCAGCGGAACCGAGCAGCAGCATGTGTTGTTGGGTTAGTGGTGCACGAGGGTGCCGCGACGCAGCCAATGCGGAATACAAGAGGGACACAACCCACCCAAAGATGAGATCCGGATGGGCCATAAAGTCCGTTATGCGTTCGAGCATACTCCTGGGCTCTAGGACGAACGTCGGAAAGGTGACCTTTGAGAGGTCCATGCCGACTCTGTGGAGTTGTTTGCCACGAGGGCGAGGGTAGGTGGTGGGTGGCCATTAGATTTGGTTGGGAGTGATGCGGGCGTCAGATGGGGTCGGAGAATGACGGGCGGTGCGCACCTTAGTTGCGATATGAGGGATAGGATGATCGGGCCTTCATCCTCGTCTCTGTAATCGGGATGGGGTGGAGAGGTCATGTTGTTGTGTTAGGAGGGGGTAGAGTGAAGAACGTGAACGGGGTTGAGGGGACGAACAAGATAGAGGTATCGTCTGGATTGGTGTCCTCTGGCGCTTTATCGTCGGCAGAGGAAGGTCCGCGTGGCCTCCCTTTGGTGAAGAGACCGATCATGTAACAGTGATGGTAGGTGTGAGTAGGTGAAGTCCGCGTGGCGCCGCGGTTGTGCGAGCAGTGATATATGTGGTCCGGAGCGAGTCAACGCTTTATGCGGGCATCAGCAAATTGGTCGAAAAATTATAAGGCTATATAAGGCCTTATAAGAGTCAAAAATGCCAAAACAGGCAAAAGATTGGACAGAGTTATAAGTACTTATAAAGATAGGGGGGTGTCCGTATATGTTTGGTCAGTTTCTTACAAGACGTTATAAGTTATTCTGGGGTTTATAAGTCATTTTGGAGTTTGTAGGCGATTATTGACCATATTAGCTGTTCTGGAGTTTATAAATAATTACCAACTTTATTAGTTTAAAAATAAATTTGGGGACTATATAGGCCAGACATGATCACTTATGTTTTTCTTGGATATTTATTATTGCTTGTATAATAGTAGTCACGCAATATTTAAATTTAAATTGCAGCTTTATTTTTTCTCGACTATACTACCTACACACTTATGTTACTGTAACATGGCAATCTATTGAAACAGAAAAGTGACCCGAGTGGGATTTGAACCCAGGCCTTCCCACATCTGCACCAGTGCTCTAACCCCTGAGCTACCATGCCTTGGATTTGACCAACTGGATTGCACTTCACATCTGGCGTCGTGGCTTGTTTGTCGTGTGTTTGTCGTTCGAGTCGCGCTGCCGCGGCTTACGGTGTTACACAACGAGCACGAAGTTCATATCACAATGGATGAATGTACTCGATGTGAGAGACCTAGGATGCACGTAAGCAGATGAGAATTGATGGACCCAACACCTACGCACGAGTTGGTCAGCCAGAAGGACTGTTTTGAGGGAAAACTTCCGGTTGCAGAAGTTGAACAGATCCTCAAGGGAGGGACCCAATAGATCGATGACCATCACATTATGATCACATTCAGTACCGAACCAGCGCACGAAAGGGACGCCAACACCACCTGCAAGCGTTTTCATGCGGCTATGCATGCCGAGCATGTGGTGGTGTCGCTAACCGGGGTGACGGTGACGGTGATGGTGACAACGATTCGGTAGGTGTTGAACTTGTCGAATGCTGCACCAGTGAGAAGAGACATAAAAGGAAAGGGACACGTGTCAGTAGCTTGGCGGATGAAAAGGAAGCGGCGCCCCGCGCAATCTTGCACATGGCAGGTGGCGCGGGTGCGAGCGCACGGTGAAGATCAGGCGTGAGGGCCTGTATGTATGTGGATGTGCGTGGGATTGCAGTTGTGGGTGGGCGTGAACGTGGCTATGAAATTGAGGGTGGGCATTGAAGTGTGGGTGATTCGTCGGCGTTTGTTGATGATGTGCGTGTTGATTCGGAGGCTGCGGGCAGTGCGGGTGGTAGTGCGGCATGACGGGAGACGAGTGTGGCTGCGGCGACGGGAGGGGTGGACTGTCATGTTCGCTACCACTGCCGCCACTGCCAGGGTGATGCCAGTGGTGGAACGGGGATGCCGTTCCAGAACCCTGGGTGAGAACCCGTATGCGAGGGCGGCGATGGACGCTTCTGCGTGAGGGAAAGGTCAAAAAATGCTAGGGTAGGTGTGGATAGTCTGCGAAGGTCGGCAATCGCGTGCGGCCAACGACCGCATGAAGTTCCGCATGCGCACGGGCCTGTGTCTCTGGATACGCAAGCATTGCAAGCGGTCACCAACTTATCATTACCGATGAGGTATCCGCACCACCGTCACTTCGCAGCGGAATAAGTAAAGGTTAAGTCAGCTGTCTAATAATCACACAACACGACTTACTACAGAGTCCCTGCAAGCCATGAATGCTCTTTCGACGGGGACTTGTTTCTCTCAACCTCAGCGTTGCTGCCACGCTTTGATGGTCGTCCCCCTTTGCCTATGCCAAAACAATTGTATGTGTGAAGCCGCAAGACTACAAAGTGAAACAATTCATACAACATTTGTTTTGACTGTATGAAGACCTTCGAGCATCGTAGAATCTTGCGTGTAGGAAGCCTCGGCGTCTCGTTTCCATTTCGCCAGGCTTTATTGTAATTTAGGGTCCATCTATTATATTGTAGTAGCGGTACTCACTTGCTAGGGAGATGTCGCAACCATGTCAACGTCCATGATAAGGTGAGACGCTGCACAGTGCACAGGAGTGTGGTCACCGAAAGGGATAAGAATCATAAGATGAAGTTATGCAGGATATACAAATGAGGGCAATACACAAACCTATACCGTTGAACGCGCCACAGGTCTGCGTTCTGGCATTGGCCGCGTCTTTCTATGCCACGTAATAGCTCACGGAGAACCAGTCGTGTGGGAGCCGCTGAGGTGTACCCAACCATAGGAGCGGCAAGGGTCGAAGTGTGGAAGCCCAGAAGGGCAGAGCCTAATGGGTACATAATAAGCGGTCAAATAATTCAGATGTAGAATAAATTAACGTACGGTGAATGGAGGGCACTGGCATGCCGAACGCTTCTGCGTGGGGGTAATGGGGATGATCGAGGCCAGCAAGAGTCGTAGGTGAAGCCAGAGGCTGCAGCGTCGATGAAGTCGGGACTCTCAAGAACCACGCCGAGTGGTGTATCTGTGAGCCATGAACACCAACGCTATCCGCGGCTATCGGAAGGTGCAAAGCGGTTCATAGGGAAGCCGGCATATACACACCCTCGGGGATGGGGGCACATATGTACGGAGCTGCATGTGGCGGCAATAGGCCTGCGTGAGGGCCAGGAAGCGGTGGGTGTGGGTAATCTGCCTGGTGGCAGAAGGGCAACGAATGGTCGGGGGCATAGGGAGAACGAGTCGAGGTGGCAGTGTGTTGTTGGTTTCTGTCGAACGAGTCACTGCTGGGGCTGCTGGGGCGTAGGGAGAGGCTGAGGAGACCACAGCCGCCGCAACACTAGCAGAAGCCACGGTCCAGTGTATTGTCTCGTAAATAGTTATAATGCCTTATAACTGTCAGAAAGTTCTGTAAAACCCACAATTTGCGCGCGCAATCATACATGACATAGCCAGAATGCGGGCCGCCGTATCTGGGGCTGCCTCATAAGGCTTTATATGCGGCCTCCCATTTCCGGGGCTGCCTCATAAGACTTTATATGCAGCCTCCCATTTCCGAGTCTGCCTCATAAGGCTTTATATGCAGCCTCCCATTTCCGAGTCTGCCTCATAAGGCTTTATACGCAGGCCCCTGTTTCCGGAGCTGCCTTATAAGGCATTATCTGCGGCCGCTCAATTCCAGGGGTAACTTATAAGGCCTCATAACGCACATAAAACTGTATACGTTTCGGCGGCCCGGAAAATACCGCAAAATCCCCAAAATTTTTCGACCAATTTGCTGATGGGGCACCGCCACAAATAGTGAAATCTTGATAACATGTCGTCGGTGCACTGCCTATCAATATGACCGGAGGATTCAACCTTGAAGAAGATGTCTATTGACCATACTCAATATACTCTAATCGTCAAACACAATCCTCTTAGGCGCAGTGCTCATGTCTACGTCCTCTCTGAAAAAGGCACCGTACACCCCGTGCGTTTTCTTCTTGACCGTCATCGGAAATTTGCTCGATAATGGCGTGACATCCACCCCGCTCTCCCGCAACACCCGCGCCAGTTCACCTGCGAGACTGCGCTCGTGCTTGTTCCCCGTAAAGAATGTAATGCTCCGGCCGTCTTTGCCGCCTCGCCCTATTTCACCGCAAATATAATACAATTTCATCCGTCAACAGTCAGCGAGCGTTTGGCCATGAGTCACTATTAGTCATCACTCACCAGTTCGGCCGATCCGGTGAATGTAGTCCTCAACCGTCAGCGGGAAGCTGTAATTGAGCACACAGCCAACGTCCGGGATGTCTAAGCCGCGTGCTGCTACATCCGTCGCGACGAGCAAGCGTACCACACCATCACGAAACTGCTGCAGCGCGTCTAACCGCGCCGACTGAGTCATGTCTCCGTGCAGTGCGCCCACCGAGAATCCGGCCCTCCGCAGCGTATTCTCAACGCGGGACGCCTCCATCTTGTACAGCACAAACACCAGGATTCGAGCAGTTGGAGGACTTCCCCTGTTTTTCTTTGGTGCGAGTTTCTGAAGATGGGCAAGAAGGCGTTGGCTACCATGCGTAGTCATCAAGATCAAGTTCGCGCCTCAAGAAGCTCGGGCACATACTCTTTTTCCCGTTCATCGTCAAATACCTCGATTTCTGGGGTTTCTCAGTGAGCGGCGGCAAATCATACGTTCCACACGGGTAACACACCTTGTGCAACACAGCTGTTAGCTGTCAGGTCCTCGCTTCCCACCGTGATCCGTACTGGATCGCGCAAGAAAGTGGTCGCCAAACGACGCACTGCCTCTGGCCACGTAGCGCTGACTATGCTCCACGTCAACAACAACAACGGGAACGCATGGAACCGACGTACACATCAAAGTTTGTCGCGCAGCCCCCTGCTTCGCATACCCGATGATGCTACGTATGTCGTTCTCAAATCCCTTGTCCAGCATACGATCCGCCTCGTCCAGCACGAGATAGTCGACTCCACCGAGCGAGAGCACGCCATCGCGTATGAGATCAAGCACGCGTCCTGGCGTGCCGACCACGACTTGCGCACCCTTGTTAAGAACCCGTACCTGTTGCGACTTGTCGACCCCTCCGAACACGGCAACACATTGCACGGCGTCGAGCGCAGAGAGTACATCATATGTTTGCAACGCGAGCTCACGCGTCGGCGCTAGGACGAGTGCACGTGGGCCTTTTCCCACCTCGCTATCGGCAGAGGAGAGGAGGCGCGCGAGCGCGGGGACGCCAAAGGCTAGCGTCTTGCCGCTGCCCGTCTCTGCGATACCTACGACGTCCCTTCTCGAGAGCGCCGGAGGCCAAGCGCAGGCCTGGATGGGTGTCGGTTTTTTGAAAGCGGAAAACGTGCCTCTGAGGGAATCTGGAATGGGTAGTGCGTCGAAGGAAGTGATGGGGAATAGGGAGGGTATGTCGGGTGGGAGTTGCACGGTGATGTTGTGCGTTTTGAGGTATCCTTCGGCTTCGGCGGGTGAGATCGTCAGGTGTGGTCTTTTCGGAGAGGCTGAGGCTGAGGGTGGACTTGGGGCTACATCGTCTGGCTCTGAGAAATGGTCGTGTTTGCACTTTCGTTTCTTTGCTTTGTGGGACTCTATCGTCGTTGAAGTGGGGTCAAAGTCTGCATCCTTTTTGCGTTTCTTTTCTTTCTTCCTCTTGTTCTTTTCAGGTTCAGTGTGTGGTGTTGCCTCAGAGGTTTGGCACGCATCGGGCTGGTCGGAGGGTATGGCTGTCGATTTCTTCTTTCCTTTGCCATTTTTCATATCTACAAGTGAATGCGCATACAATGCATCCGAGTCAGCCCTCCGCAAAGCAAGAGAAGAAGAAGAGAGTGCACCATCGATGGAACCATCTCTCTCTTTCTTCCTCTCCTTCCGCTTCTTCTTTTCCTCTACTTCGGTTACCACAAGTTCACCTGTACTAAGATCTCTGTCATTGCGTTTCCTGTCGTCAGAGTCTTTTCTGTCCTTTTTATGCTTCTTTTTCGAGGATTGAGGCTCTTGTATGTCTACAGTCATCGCGACGGCCGGGTCCAGAATAAAACCCACCTATTTTTGTTTTCCTTTGGGGAGAGCTTATGTAATCTAATTAGTGCCTGACTGAATTGGCATTTGGCACAGCCAACGCTTTGCTTGTCCCCACCACAGCTTCCTCCTTCTCCTTCTTCTTCTCCACAGCTTTATTTTTTCCCCTATTTTCTCCGCGAGCTCAGGTTCAGTGTCATGCCGCCGCCGCATTATGACTTCCTCATCAAGGTACGTTACTCTCTACCTTGTACCACTAGCAGCGTCTAAGCGTGGAGTCCAGTTGCTGCTGATCGGAGACTCAGGTACATCATATCGTCGTTACCATCGTAAAATGTATAAATCTGATTGATTCTACAGGTGTCGGAAAATCCTGTCTCCTGCTCAGGTTCTGCGATGACGCATGGACCCCCTCTTTCATCACGACAATTGGTATCGACTTCAAAATCCGTACAATAGAGCTTGACGGAAAACGGATAAAACTGCAAATCGTACGCTGTCTCTTTCTTTTGTCTGCCGATGTCAGCTCACAGTCTTTTCATTGTCCCTATCTCAGTGGGACACCGCTGGTCAAGAGCGCTTCCGCACTATTACCACCGCATACTACCGCGGCGCTATGGGCATTTTGCTCGTATACGATGTGACTGATGACCGTTCTTTCAACAGTATGCCCTTTATCTGTCTTTACATTCTGGTCTAATCTCACATTTTACACAGACATCCGCACATGGCACGCCAACATCGAGCAACATGCGTCAGAGGGCGTGAACAAGATCCTTGTTGGCAACAAATCTGACTGGACGGATAAGAGGGCTATAACGGAGGAGGAGGGCCGCGACCTTGCACAGGAGCTCGGAGTTAAATTTATGGAGACCTCGGCGAAAATCAATGAAGGTGTTGAAGAGGCTTTCTTCACACTCGCACGGTGTGTCAAATCCCCATTTTCTTGATTACATTTTTTTTTCTCATGTATCGATGCTGCTCTGTCTTGTCTAGTGATATCAAGGCACGCCTGATTGATTCGCAGGCTGATGCTGCCAATGCACCTTCCTCCGCGGCACCGGACTCAATCAAGGTCAACCAACCGAGTGTTGTACAGGCTCCGAGCTGCTGCACATAGATTCTCCCACCGCAAGCCTTCCATCTGTTCCCACTCCGTTCTTCTTTTTCCTATATATTATGTCCCATGTGCTGTCTCTTGCCAGTGTTCCTGTGATACTTAATATCCGAGTCGTGCCGTATCTCCCTAACGTCATTTACTCTTCGGAGACCACGTGCGTGCGATGGACCGGATGGACTAGGAGGACTTTTGCGCACGGCTGGTGATCGCGTCCCTGTGACATCTTGTGTATTCAAGGTCCTGATACCCATCGTGGTTTACTTGCTAGCAGTGTACACTGTACTATCCTGTCTCGCTGGACTATTTTGGAACTCCGTTCACTGACTCAGCATCACTGGCGTGACACTGCCATTAATTTACGTCTCACCACAGGATTTTTTTCATCAAAGGAAAGGCATGCGTCTTCTAACTTGGGTGTCTGATGGTACGTTCACGGGAGTGGCTGCTCTAAAAGAAATTGCTCGCCCCGCGGCTGCTTGGTGGGTTTCAAACCGCAACTGGACCATGCGTGTGCGCCGGGGCGATGCGCTCAGACACTTGGTAGTGAGAAAAGAGTTGTATGAAATGTTCATTCGCGGCTGAGTACAATTACTGTAATACAGTAGTGTGTGATGACTGTGGTGGTTGTGAGTAGCAATATTGCTCAATTGTAATGCCGGCATCGAATCGCCTCTTCGGCAGTCTTCGGCATAACTCATCATTGATGCACCATCACTACTGCTCCTTCATCTTTATCTAGTCCCCACTACTATTCCTCCTCCTAAGATAAGCCCAACCCTCGATAAAAAAGCTCAAGAGGGCAGTAAGGAGAGCCAGTCATCAGCACTGAGTACGTCCTGTACTACTACTACTTCTGTTCGCGTTGGCTTCCAACTACAGTGCCTCCGGTTACAGTGCCCCCAACTACAGTAGCCCGTGGGTGGGTGTGGGTATATCACTCTCCCGTCCTGAATGCCAAGGCAGAACAATTCCAAGTCCACGACTATGCATGATTCACACCCCCGAACTCTCTCTCGTCAAAAAAGCTGCTTCTGTCTTCCGTCAACGCGCTATGTTATTGTAAGCGCGGTTGTATGCGTAGCGGTAGCAATATAGTGAGTGGTTGTTTTGGTCATGCTGCTGCATCGATAGGCCCATTAGTCTCATTACGGCACCGCTTGTGTGGTGGCTATATCATCATCTCTCATCGTTGTCATCCTTGGTGAACATACTCCCCCAAACCTCCTAATACTAGTCCTTGTAAACCCGCGAAATGTGCCGCCCCCTACCATCCCTTTACAACAACAAGAGTATATATCGACCTGCAAAGCACGTCCGCCCACGATGACCCTAATGTCTCACCTTTACTGGCTACCCAATGAACTCATTATCGCAATTGCCACGCTACTCGACGCTCCATCACTTGTCCGCTTCGAGTCTGTGCGTCCGTTCTTTCTTCCTCTCATTTCCCTACTCCACTATCCAGCTAATCTTATACTAGACATGTAAAGCCCTCCGGGATCTCGTCAGTCAAACGCCTGATCTAAAGTATGTCCTGGCACTTGCTGCACGTGGATTATGTGACGGACCGCCAAGTGCGATCACCCCGGCGAGTCGGCTCGAGCGAATAAAAGCGTACGATGAAGCATGGCGCACGTTTTCCTGGAGCGAGCATCTCATACTCGAGCTGCCCTATCCGCACGAAGCTCCATACGTCTCCGGCGACACCCTCGTACTGCCTGTCCACGAGATGAGGGGAGTGATAAGGTCGTTTATCATGCAGTCTATTCCGTCATCGTTGCGCGGGGTTTCAGGACGGCAATGGCGGATCGACCTTGACTTCTTCGTAGAGCCTTTCGTTATAGATGCGACGCAAGACCTGTTGGTGGGAGTGCCGAGGCATGATAGCAAGGAGTTGGTGTCCTCGTTACCTTTCCCTCGGTTGCATCTGCTCATGGTCCTCGACGTATAGAATATTTTTGTTTGCGCTCTCTACTGGTCAACCGCACCCCCTTTCAGCCAACGAGGGTGTACTTTGTTTGGAATCTTCGCGACGCCATTCTCTGGGCAACAGCAAACACGAAATAAGCGGCGATTTCCTTGGTATGATAACGCAGCGTAGCGACGTATTTGACGACCGGTTGTTTATCTGGAACTGGAAGACTGGCATCATTCATGTGAAAATGGTACTTCTTTTTCGTAAACACACTTGATAAATGAACCTTGATCTGAATCGCACAGCCGATTCGGGTAGGCAGCCATCACGATGTGGTTTTCTCATTCCTCGATGATCGCCATTTCGTCATTCCGTCAGTTCCGGCTGAGCGACCAAACGAGATCGTCCTTAACGTCTACGAGCTCCACCATGATCATCAGCATCATGCCAATGGGCAACAAGACGATGCCACACCAGTACCTATCCGCAGCTACGTCCTCCCCCTCACAGACGCCCTCACAGACATCTGCTCCCTCCGATTCTTCCCAGATGTCAGCGCCCGTGGCGGAGCATCCCCAGGCCACTTCTACGCGGATGCCTCGAAGCGGGAGTTTGGCATCCAGATCGAGGCGACGTCTCGATCGACGGACACAGTGACGGTGCACGAACTACTCGTACCCTTTCGGGCACTCATGGCCAAGACACCGAAGCACACTCCCCCGCCCTGTAGACGCGTAAGCGTGTGCTACGAGCCGTTCTTGGGTCGGCGACTCGCTTACGCGTCCAGGCTGGCTGCGGAACATCATTCTAACTTGCCGCCGGAGAAATTGCCCCTTGCTTTGCGCGACGTTGCTGCCCGTCAGCTACGTTTTGCTGTTTGCTGTGGGGCTTTGCTCCTGTTTGAGGTATGTCCTGCGGCGTTGTGTATTCCTCAGGGAATGAACTAGCGCTGGTCTGCTGATCGTATTCGCTTGGGTTAGCACGCTAATGAAGACCTCAAGAAACTACATATCTTCGCCTTCTGAGGCACCCACCGCACCGCGTCTTGTTACTGTATATGTCTCATTATCATTCTTACTTCAATACAGCATCATTTTATGCCAACATGCTGAAGATGCTACAAGACGTAATGCTCTGCCAGTGCCACTCGGTTCCATAATCGAGACTGGGAGGAAGGCGGCGTTTTTGGTCTGGGTGCTGTTCCTCACAAACAGGCGAAAGACAGCCATGTTCTCTTTCTCTGTAATACTAGAATTTGTTTTATTTTATTTTTACGTTCAATAGTACTCAAATGGCTGAATTGCTGTGAGTTCGGTCACCTCCCTCGACAAGGAAAAGAGTATTAGGCGCAGAAGAACTTCCATATTTGGTCAAATCAATTGCAGTTATCACATCCATGGTCAAGCAAGTCGACGCTCTCGCTCACTTTCTTCTTACCCACTTTCTCCATCTTTGTGCTATACCACCACCCCACGCACACGAAATTTCTCGCCCTCGTATTTGACGATTTCCACTGGGACTCCACATCATGAACTCTGACATCGATCTCGAGGCTGGTCAAGTTGCCCAGGCCACGCCGCGTGTCGGTGCGTTTTTCCGCTCTTTCTCATCGCTCTCCATCCCGTTAAAGGCGTCAACAGTTCATGAGGAAGAGGTTGGAGGAGTCGAGATGCACGAATGGATATCATTGGGCCTCACACGAGCAGTACTAGTGTCGCAGTGGCAGCGCACAACCGCGGGTTCCCACTGGCCAAGATATTAACGAGGCACAGTCAGTCGTCTCACAGGCTGAAGCCTTAGGTGCGTCCTCTATTCTCCCTTGCTACCATCTCATCCAGAGATGATAACCTTATTCTGTTACTTTGTTTGGTAAGATCCAGGGGGAGCGAAGTCTCTGGGATGATCATCAACCACGCCCACGGAAGCGATGATGTCAACGATAGGCTAAGCCAGGCAGAGGCACAGACCCGTGAGTATTTCCTCACGATCATAGAAATCTCAATGACCTGATGAATACAAAATCAGCCGCGGCTAGTAATCCGACTGTCGGCACCACCTCTGACTCCGAGTCTGAATCTGACCAACAACCTGAAGAACCACGCATGATCGGGGATTTTGACGGCAGTTCCAACGAATTCTGGAAACTCTACAGAGATGAAGCCAAGAGCCACGATGAAGCCCGGATCAAACCCTCCAAGAGAGCATGGACAGTGCCCTTATATTCGTCCGTTCATATTCTGTTCGTGCCTTTACAGACTTGGTTATGCTGATGTGTGGCCCCACAGGCTGGTTTGTTTTCTACTGCTCTCACAGCATTCGTAGCGACAGCAAACAAGATTTGAATCCCAGCCCTGCTGACGGAACAGTGTATTACCTCCGACAACATTCTACTATCCTCTCTCAGATTTCCGTGCAACTATCCTCAATTGCCCCACAGATTTCCATTCCTCCCACTCCGCCGCCCCTTTCCCTACATTTAAGCCATCAACATCAGATGTCCGGGTCAATGTTTTTTGGTTCATGGCCCTCGTCTTCAGCCTTCTGGCAGCACTCCTGGCGATCCTCGTTCAGCAATGGGTTCGCAATTATATGCATGTCTTCCAACGATACAGCGATCCTTTGAAAAGTTCTCGAATCCGCCAGTACTTGTTCGAAGGATGCGAAGGATGGTACATGCCAAAGGTAGCCGAGGCTGTACCTAGTTGCCTTCACATCTCCCTATTCCTATTCTTCGCGGGGCTCAGCGACTCGCTATTCAATATCAACACCACAGTTGGAATAAGTACCATCGCCCCCATTGGCATGTGCAGCCTGCTATACTGTATATCTTGGCAACTATTGTGCCCATCATATATCCACAATCACCCTACCAGAATTCATTTTCCGGTATTATCTGGTATCTGTTCCAAAGATGCATGGCCGACGATTCAGGGATCGAGGACCCGATGGAGGAGTTAAACCTGTCAGTGCAAAAATGGCACAGGGACAGATACAACTTGCGATGGAAGAGAAAGATGAACGCAAGGACCGAGATGTGCGGGCGATTCAATGGCTAATTGATAATCTGACGAAGATGCGGAAATGGAACACCTTTGTGATGGCAATGCCTGGCTCGTTTAGCACAGATTGGGGTGTAGAAGTCTGGAAGAAGGTCGGCGAACGAGCCGAGGCGACAAAAGAAGCCAGGACGAACTTGCTGTGGGGCCGCTCATGGATATGACTGTTTCAACTGAACAAGTCATACCACGTGTCAGCCGACCTTCGTATCTGTAAGGATCCACCGAATCACTAGGCCAATCGTTCAGCTGGTCAAGAACTCACTCCTCATCATTCCCCTACTGATGCATCCGCTGGGGGATAGTCGCGTTGAGAATACTGTAGGGAGTAATTGTGCAAAGAGGTCACTGGCAGTAAGCACCACAAAAGTCCAGAGACGGTTCGCTCACCCAAAGTGACGGATCTCTAGGCTCTGTAAAAAGAAAAAGACGCATGGAACGAGTTGATGGTCCACCGAGGAGAGAGCAGCGATGCGATTCATGTATACACCTTCTCCGTCGCTTTCTGCGTCTCATATCCGAGTCATGTCCGCCCCGTTCAACGACAACATCGTCTTCCGCTAGTGGAGAGCAAGAAAACTGTCGCCCCCGTATTCTCCAGCCCCAGGTCCACGCGCTCAACGCATCCGATTTTTCCCGCTCTATGGGGAAAGCCACGCGATATCTATCTCGTTCTCGGGCAAACATTCGCTGCTCTTGTACTACAGTAGTAGCGGTCACCACCAGTGATTCGAACGAGGCCCCAGGCCGCGGCATTGATACCCTCATTGATTCCGATAAAATAAATGGCTGGGTGAGGCATTCGGGGTCAAAGAGTGACAGGTACAGTAACGTGCTACAGAGAGCTCGTCCGACAGCGGCTGCGGCCCAGTCTTCAGGCTGACTCTTTGAATTGTGTATCTGCTCCTGGAAAGGCGGCGGGCTCTCGTTTACGGTTACCGTGACATCGCAGTGATTCAATATTCAATGTGGGTGTTTCAGACGGATTGGATGCCTCTTGGTCGATCTCAATGAGGCCAATCCGTATAAATTAGACGTTCGCTGGCAGGGAAAGTTTTTCCCTGAATTGCTCATCCGGGCCTCTGGCTATGCAAGCTGTGGAGTACTGTGGCAGTGGCATAATTGACATTTTTATCCGTCAATCTCACCTCAGCTGCCAGTAGCGAGTAGGCAACACTTGTCCTTGGGAAAACGTAATACGTACGTGTGAGAGCGTGCCATGTCGCCAGCGATCATGCGATCACGAGTCGATTTCCACATCCGTCATTCCAGGTGTAAGACACTGCCTTGTAGAGCATGACTGGTTCGGTGTGCATGTGAGTGAGACGACGGGAATGCAAGCGTAAAACATGCAATTATTAATAACTCAATGAGCGGACCTGACGCAAAAAGTGGGTGTTCAGATAATTTACGTAAAATGTTTGTCATAGTGCGACTTGTGGCTTCAAAATCGACATTTTCCCGGTTTACCACCACTGCAAAGGATGAATATCGTCCTTTGACAAGTGTATACAAGCCTCTCTAGAGAACATTTACCTGGATCGGCACCGACTGTCTTCATTTGGCTTGCGATCCATTCACTCGTGTATCAACAAACAATTCGTCCCCCACCATCCCTTCGATGCCAACTTTCGACAAATCAAATACAACGGAGGGTGCTGGGCAGCAGTTTTTGGTCAAGGGCAATCGATGTGAGTATTATGAGCCCTGACTCTTGTAACAACCACCGAGTTAGACGACACAGGCCTACTTCATCAGAATGTGACCATCGAAACAATTCCCGACGATGTTCTCTTGACAATATTCACTTCTTATCTGGATTATATGGATGCGTGGCATACGCTGGTTCATGTGTGCCAGAGGTGGCGATACCTCGTATTCGCATCGCCAGGTTACCTGCATTTGCAACTTTCATGCACAATCGAAACACGTGCGAGGGAGATGCTAGATGTTTGGCCGGCGTTTCCTATTGACATAACGGTCGAGTCGGACTTCTGGTCTGGCGTGGATAATATCGTTGCTGCGCTTGAGCAACGCGATCGCGTGTGTCGAATCAGGCTAGACGAAATTCCATCTGGGAAAATGGACATGTTTGTCCCTGCAATGCTGGGACCATTCCCTGCGCTGGAAGGCATCTTCCTCTATGCGGATGACAGCGCGATGGCGGTCGTTCCAGATTCGTTCTTAGGTGGATCTGCCCCACAGCTGCAAAGGCTCATCTTCCACGCCATTCCATATCCAGGATTGCCGACTCTCCTTTCTTCCGCAAGAAACCTTGTCGATATTCATCTTTCCGGTATTCTTCGATCCGGATACATTTCACCGGAGGTAATGGTCACTTGCCTCTCTGCCATGCCCAGGCTCAGTTTTCTTTGCCTTCAATTCGACTCCCCCGAATCTTTCCCCAATGGGAAACGCCGACGTCAGCCTTCGCTGGCACGCTCTACTCTCCCTGTTCTCCACGAGCTGATTTTTTTGGGCGTTGACGAGTATTTTGAGGATTTCGTGGCCCGGATTGATACCCCGCAGATCCGTGTACTCGAAACAACACTCTTCCATCGACACCTCTATGAATTTTCCCAGCTTTCCCAGTTTATAGGCCGTGTAGAAGTGTTCAAGTCACCAGCCCGTGCAGACATAGAGCTATCATATGAAACAGCGAAAGTCATTGTTTGTCAGCGAACTGGGACAGACGGGCGTGCGAGGCTGGTGTTGGGACTTAGGTGCGATGAGGTGCATCTGCGGCTTCGGTATCTTGTGCAGGTCTGCAGCTCCTCATTGCTACCCTTCTCCGACGTGGAAAGCCTCGCTATTTCCAGCGTGATGGATCAATTGCAGCAATCAGAGTGGGGACCCATCGCGGAAGGCTTCACATTGCTGAACCTTTTACGCCCATTTACCGCTGTGAAGGTTCTGGACATAGACAGGAACAGTTTGACACCTGTCGCGTCCACGCTGAAAGAGGTCGTCAAGGAAAGGATGACAGAAATATTTTCTGCGATACGAGAACTTTCTATAGGGAGGACCTGCCAGAGCCATCAGGACCTATCCTGAGGGATATTGAGGAATTCGCCACTGCACGAGGGCTCTTCACTCGCCTTGATCATCCTCACCGTTGGGTAGCTGGTTAATGCATGGGAAGCTGACGATAGAGTGTTCACCCACCACCTTTGATATTTGGTCTCATCTACTTAACTACCTCCCTTTTTTCACACTCGTCTTTGGACTCGTAGATCCGTCACAGTACAATTTCCTCTAGATCTCGTCATCGTATACTGTCGCCTATTACCCCCTCCCTGTCCCTGTACTCTCTTTTCCGTAAAACATGCACTTAACATCATCTGTGAACGGCAGTCTATGCCCGAGAAAGCGACGAACCGGGGTAGAGTCCGAGCTCGTCCGATGTAAAACATCTGTATTCTCGCATCCATGACAATCCTGAGATGCTCGAAGATTTAACAGCCCGCTTGCAGATAACATTCCGACTGAACCGACTGTCAGAAAGACAGATTCTGTTTGGCAAAGAGAGGACACGAACAGGAGGGTGACTTGCGCGGCAATATTTCTCCCCGTGCAGACCATCGAATAGGATTAAAGCCCCTCTTTCCACATGTTATCCGATAGCGCCAGCAACGGTTTAAGCTGCGAGCATGTGCACATGAGTACTTAACAGCATGGATATGAAATGGATGAGAAAATAGAGAACTTGCCGGCGGATCTGAAAGATCATGTGACCTTCCCCATGATGCATGATCTCGCGATCGCTCGCTCGTCCCCATGTTTTGAGTTGAAGGGGTCACCGTCTCGACATAACTTTTTTAATTGGCCCTTCGTCATCTCTGACATCTCCCAATTTCGACAGTTCAACATCCAATGGTCGTACGGAAAAGTTCAAGTCGCTACTCTTGGATTTGCACGCAGTGCTTGTCTCGCTCACACCGAACCCATGATACTCTTCAAGGCAGCATCACTGCCGTATCTCACACCAAGCGTAAACATCGCAACTAACTCAAAGAAGAACGGACGGTCAGCTAAACGTGGCAAAAATGTGTTCGGAAAAGTTACGTAAATGTTTGTCATGGTGTGGGTTAACTCACAGCATCAATGAACACCGATTTTACCGTTTTACCACCACTGCAAAGAGTGATTACCGTCGTTTGACAAGTGTATACAAGCCTCTCTAGAGAATATTTACCTGGATTGGCACTGACTGTCTTCATTTGACTTGCAATCCATTCACTCGTGTATCAACAAACAATTCGTCCCCCACCATCCCTTCGATGCCAACTTTCGACAAATCAAATGCAACGGAGGGCGCTGCATGGCAGTTTTTGGTCGAGGGCAATCGATGTGAGTGTTATGAGCCCTGACTCTTGTAACAACCACCGAGTCAGACGACACAGGCCTACTTCATCAGAATGTGACCGTCGAAACAATTCCCGATGATGTTCTCTTGGCAATATTCACTTCTTATCTGGATCAGTCCGGCGATATAGATGCGTGGCATACGCTGGTTCATGTGTGCCAGAGGTGGCGATACCTCGTATTTGCATCGCCAGGTCACCTGGATTTGCGACTTGAATGCAGAATCGAAACACGTGCGAGGGAGATGCTGGATGTTTGGCCGGCGTTTCCTATTGTCATAACGGACTATTCGGACTCCGTGTCTGGCGTGGATAATATCGTTGCTGCGCTTGAGCAGCGCGATCGCGTGTGTGAATCACGCTAGACGACATTCCATCTGGGAAAATGGACATGTTTGTCCCTGCAATGCTGGACCATTCCCTGCGCTGAAAATATTATCTTCTGTGCGGATGAAGCGCGATGGCGGTCGTTCCAGATTCGTTCTTAGGTGGATCCGCCCCGCAGCTGCAAGGGTTCACCTTCCATGCCATTCCATTTCCAGCATTGTCGACTCTACTTTCTTCCACAAGAAACCTTGGCGAACTTGAACTTTCGGGTATTCCTCGATCCGGATACATTCCACCCGACGTAATGGTCACTTGCCTCTCCGCCATGCCCAGGCTCAGAAGCCTTCGCTTTCAATTCGACTCCCCCCAATCATTCCCCAATGGCGAGAGCCGACGTCACCCTCCGCTGGCACGCTCTACTCTCCCTGCTCTCCACCAGCTGATTTTTGGAGGCGTTAATGAGTATTTTGAGGATCTCGTAGCCCGAATCGATACCCCTGTGATCCGCGAACTCGAAATATCATTCTTCCATCGACACCTCTACGAATTTCCCAGCTTTCCCAGTTTATTGGCCGCGTAGAAGTGTTCAAGTCACCGGCCAGTGCATACATTAGGCTTTTTTATGACACAGCGGAAGTCTTAGTCAGCCCGCGGACAGGGACAGACGAATCTGCGTCGCTGATGTTGGAATCTCGTGCAGTGAGCTGCATCTGCAGCTTCGGTATCTTGCGCAGGTCTGCAGCTCCTCATTGCTATCCTTCTCCGACGTGGAATTCCTCGCTATTTCCAGCCAGCGATTACAGCAATCACAGTGGGGATCCACCGCAGAAGACTTCCTATGGCTGGACCTCTTACACCTATTTTCCGCTGTGAAGGTTCTGAACATAGACAAGAACAGTCTGACACCTATCGCGTCGACGTTGAAAGAGGTCGTCAAGGAAAGGATGACAGAAATATTTCCTGCGATACGAGAGCTTTCCATAGGGGAGCACTTGCCATCGATGCCTATCCTGAGGGCTATTGAGAAGTTCGCCACTGCGCGAGGGCTCTTCACTCGCCTTGATGGTCCGTGCCGTTGGGTAGCTGGTTAATGTATGGGAAGCAGCGAACGACACAGGAACATTCTTCCCACTTTTGATATCTGGTCTCATCTACTTAACTAACTCCCTTTCTTTCACACTCGTTTTCGGACTCGTAGATCCGTCACAGTACAATTTGCTCTCGATATCGTGTACTTGTTGCAAATTTCCCCCTCCCCAGCCCGGCGCCTGTACTCCCCGTTTTCCTTAAAACTTTCCCCTTACATCATCTGTGGCGTGGACGACGGTGTAGAGAGGCTCGAGAAAGCGACGAACTGAGACATAATTTGAGCTCGTCCGATGTGAAATGATTTTTCTAGCATCTACAGTATGACAGTCCTGAGATCCTCAACGATTTAACAGTCCGCTTTCGGAGAACATTCTGACTGACACAGGCAGTTTGAAAGGTAGAATCTGTTTAGCAGGGAGAGGTCACGGAACGGGAGGATGAACTTGCGCTGTAATGAGAATGTGTGCCGTGCATGTATCATGTGATGTCGCCACTGGCGCCACATCTCCTCGTCTCGCTCACACCGACCATGATGCTCTTCAAAGCAGTGTCACTCCAATCCCACACGAAACGCAACCACAATTACTGTAATTGATGAGGGTAGCAATTTGTACGGATGACATCCGTATCTGGTCCGCAACTTCGGATTCACCCAGATCGGCCCGGATGCGTCCGTGCCATGTGGCAGCGATCACGCGATCACGAGTCGATACATTTCCCTAGTGTTGCCGCGGTCTGGTCTGGTCCGTTCTGAGCTGTCAACTCTGCCGCAACTCTAGAAATCGAGTTCACACCGGTGTGGACCGGTGTAACTCTCTCGCTGCCGGGCCGATGCAGAACATAGATGAAAATACTTGATTTTCGAGACATTTCGAAGCGAACGCGGCATGAGGTGTAAAGAAAAGGTTTCATTTTGCTAGTATATCTGTATATGCAAGGTCCTACGCTCTAGTTTCGTCTATATTGTTGAACAAATCCCACAACTCCTCCATGTTCCCTGAAGAGATGAGCTCATGTATTGCTGTCTCACTTGCATGATCAATTGCATAGTCATCTTCCTTCGCAAGTAAGTGAGAAACAAACTGTAAGTGTTCACCCTTATACCAGCTGCTTCAAAACCTGCAGGACTTCCAGTGTTGATGTTGAAAGAAGACTGCGTCGTAGTGCACAGGTCTCCTTACTGGATGAGAAGATTAGTTCACAAGGAACTGCCGATGCTTGAATTGGGAGCTGGCTGCTTGACTGGTTTGGTTGGAGAGTTTTGAGGTCGCAGAAATACCACACATCAGTTGCGGCAGCAGAATGTTTGTGGGGCGTCATTTATATGTCGGGCGCTAAAAGGCCGTAACTGAATGAGATGCAGTGCTTGACAATCGTACAGGAGCGGAGGGTGGTGAGTAGTTTTCAACGGTTGCCAGAGCCTGAGGGGCAACACCGCATAGCAAGGATGGAGGCTCTGTAGTTGGCACGGCTGGATGCGCGGATGCGTGGACATTTTCGAGGCTGCGTAG
>WTXE01000215.1:0-45775 GCA_022496225.1 Russula aff. rugulosa BPL654 | reverse complement strand
CGTTCGACTTTACTACTCTATCCTTCCATCCCTTTTGTTTTCTTCTCCCTTGCCGTCAGGAAACGTTGGTTGGCCTAGCCGTCCTACATGGCAACAGTACGCCGCACTACGCACCTCCCCAGCATTTATCCCCATTTCTCTTACTGTAGCTAACATGTTATTCTTGCAGTTTTTCTCCACGTCCTGCGCAGAGAAATGGCAACGTGCGCACCCACTCCTTTTCTCGGTCAACACCACCGCCGCATCCCCCTTCTCGTTACACATTCGGACTCCACTCGTAGGCACACAGCTTGCATCGAAAGAACCTTCCTCCTTGTCAAGAAGGGCATCGATTTTAATTCTTAGTACGTCTTTACTCGTAACTCTTCGGGTGAGTCTCGCTCTAATAGCCCTTCGTCATTGCTCCTCACTTCCTTGTGCTTGACCTTGCCGTTGCGAACGCATCCTCTGCCCCCTCTCGTCTCGCCCCATTTCTCCTCCTATTTCAGTATCGGTGCCGTTGAATTACTGTTCGCAACGCCCTTACCGTCTTCTCTCCCTTTTCCTTCACGTCTCCCGGCACCCATCTTGTGCCTCGCCTGGGACTGTGACGGACACAAACGGACAGGTCTCTCTTGGAGGGTGTCGGCTATGATCGGTTTGGTAAAAGCTCTCCGTGGTGCGAGAAGGAATAGAAAGGGTGTAACGCTCGGATGATGGGTCAGCTGGTCAACGTTCGATGTTTGTCCATCATGGGAATTTCTCTTCTGACGGTGTTCTCTTCCTCGCAGCATCCCCTTTAGCTACACCCCCAATGCTTGTTAACAGCACCTGCGGCACTTTTCTGGTCAGCGAGCAATTCGACAACAAAGTAGGCAAGACGCGTGATGTGCGACACGGACAGTCCACCAGTCAACACCGCGGAATGCGAGACAGCAGAAAGCACCAATCCCATGACGAAAGCCATGTTGTAGATCCAATCGCGTGTCGTGTCTCGTTCGGTGCAAACTATGCTCTCTTGGCGCCTCCGCACAACCGCGCCCACTGACTGGACGTTCACGTGACGTGTTCATATTTTCGTACTGTCCTCAACCGAGTCTTCCCTCACAGCAGGTGAATCCTTCTCAGGCAAAATCGTCTCGCTAAAACTGGTTCTTGCAGAAATAGGTATAGTCTCCACTATAGCTTCGTCCACTCTCCTCCTGGTCTCAGGACAGCGGCCAGGAATGACACGCTTCAAGATAGCGCACGTACTACAGTCCACAGTCATAACACCACTTTAAGTTCGTTGTCCACCTCTGCCTCCGCCAAGGTGTCGTCGTACACCCAATGACCCTCTCGCTAGCCGACGTACAAATTCTTCCCTTGACATTTACATATTCATCTCCGCCACAAGGTTACTGCTGCTTCTGCCCACGTTTACTTCGCAGGAGGATATGATTGGTTCAGCAAATCTACGTTATGGGCATACAAAACTCCGAAACCTTGAGCCACAGGAGGATGGGTCTCGAAGCTGCAGCGTTACAATTCCTCTTACTTAAGTTTCGTGGTAACAGGTCAAGAAATTATAGTAGTGGGATGTATTTCATATTCAGTAGTCCAGAAAGATTTTGATTCCTGTGAAACTATGATAGTGGCAGCGAAGGGTGAGAGTGTCGTCCAACCAGAAAAGTGTGTAAGAGAGAAACAAGGGAAAGGAAGAAGTGACTGAGAAAAGGCAGACGTGAAAGAGATTCGGCCCTCATGGCCCTGCAGCGAAGCTCGATGCGAGTCCACAAAACATGGCGAGGGACGATCACGAAGATGTCGTCTAGAGTCCGGGCTGCTTGTATGGGATGGGCAGCGGTGTTGCGGGTGCGGAGGACGAAGAGAAGGTGTGATGTAATGGCATCCCATTTCGACATCAGATGGCCGATAAACATTCTCTCAATTCGGTAGACAAACGCAAATGGATATGACACACCAACGTCCGCAAGATATAGATCCCACTAACCCTTCTCCTGCTAAACCGTTCCGTGCGGGGAGAGACGAGGCTGGTGGCACTCCTACCGGCTCAACCTGCCCAATGCACCAAACAAATCGCGAAACGCGGAGTCGTCTAACACGATACTCGCGTCAAACAGCCGCTATACGGCAACTTGCACGCTCTCGGAATCGACGTCCGCAAGGGGTGGATGCCCTGCCGCCTGATGCCTCTATTGTTACTATTCCACCGGCTCTTCAATATGTGTTCCACCACGCTTGCTCGGCGTACCAGCAACTGCACCGGTGCCAAGGGGTGCTGAACCGGGCGCAGTACCACATATGGCAAGAACGTGATCCGCATTTGGGACGGCCTCGAGTACCGCGAACCAGCTTGGGCCAAGTGTTCCGGCTAGGAAAAGCGCGGCAGTAACGAGGTGTCCGTAAGCACCCAAAATTACGCACTAAGTCCTGGTGCGTGTAGTGCGGCACCAGCTCCGCCAGCTCCCGCCAAACTGAGCGTGAGTCCAAATTGAGACGGAGGACGAAGAGGTGATACGCAGGTGAGGGGTGTTGCAATTCGTCGAGCGCGGCCACGACGCGTGGTGGGGGTGCGGGCAGTAAGGAACGCGTCACGTGGGCAGTGAGGCACTGTTGGATGTGGCGCAAGAGTCGGAGAGGATCACAAGAAGCGCGAGACTGAGTTCAGCATCGCGCGCGCAGTTTGTAGCCCAGAGCGGGTTGGCATAGTCTCTGGGAGCGTCATAGGGTCGAGTGGGCCCGGTGCATGTATGGGCTCGGTTGAGCCCGTGGGTGGTTTTGGGCCGCGAGGGTGTTGTATAGAGAGAACTTATTCCCTATGAAGCCATCGGAGAGTAAAACGAGGCATTGGGCGCTGAGGAGATATATGTACGCCCCCAGGATCATCAGCAGCATGAGAGGCGCATCTGCCCTGTCGAGCCGATGGATGCTAACTTAACAGAAAGAAGACGGTGATGGGAAAAAGTTAGCAGCCTGTCGGCAGAAAGTTGATCGGGGAGACGCACCATTGCACTTTCACTGCTGCGGTTTGCACGCTCAGGCCAACCTCAGTGCCGATCATCCCAGCGACGTTCGACGCCGTCGCTGGCAGGCGTCGTCATCATCTCCGTGATGCCGCCCGAGCTGTGGGGGCTATGCTGGTGCGATATAGAATTGCTCACAGGTACATCAACACCGTGCATCTACACACAGGCACCGAGAAGGGTGGGACCTGAGCGACGAGGCGCTTGAGGGCGGACATGAGGAGAATGAAGACGTGCGCTAGAGGCGCCGTCTGTTGCCAAGGTGGTGCTTCGCGCATGCCTAATTTTCCTCTAGGAATCGTAGGGTTCCAACGCAGAGCAGCGGCTTTTCGAAGAGCCGGTTTATGTAAGGAACGAACCCTGCCGTTTGGCCATGGGGCACCTCCACAGGAGCATGCCACGAGTTCTTCAGGGATTAGGCCGATTAGGGTGGAGGAACTTCCTTCCAAGGAAGCGTGCTTTGCGCCAGGCTGGTCCCATGATAAGTCCGATTCTGGACTACGCTCGGCACTCTCCGATCACATGATGAGAATGCTTCTTCCCCGGCCCATGAGCGCCCTTTGTATAGGGGCCATGTGTCCTCGACTCGTCTGGGAACGACGTCTTGGAATGAAGAATAAATCTAGATATCATTCGGGATAAGTGCGTGCATACCGCGTGTTTACTCACTTTCAGCCGCTCGAGCCCTCATTTTATCCCCATAACATTCTCCTCCAGTAAACTCTCCTCATAGCTAGTACTAGTAGAATGTTCGCTCAACGAGATGTCGAGTACAACCAAATCTTCCTCAATGCGTGCGTACCGTACTACTAGATGGCCCGTGACCAGTAATCACTGTTTAATCCGACCCTGGCCATTACTCCAGCCCAGGTCCCTCGACATCGCAAAGCGGAGGACGAGGGTGAGTAGATCCATTCTTTTATATAGTGATATTGCTCAAAACCATCCTCGAACAGTGCTCAAATTGCCGAATCAAACGAAGACTAGTATCGAACAACGCGTTGAGGTGATGGGTTCGTGTTATCAATAAACCCCAATCCCTCGATGCCCGATATTTTTTAATCCTTTGCTTAGTTCTCCGCGCTGTTGATGTCCCAACTATCAAGAGATATGCTTTCCTCAAGAGGAAGCTTTTCGTTACTGTGTCCAACCCTGAGACAACAGTGAAGACCGTAGACGTTCGGGTTGAGGGACAGATGGCAAAGTGGAACCAGAGCGTAGATCTATTGTACGTCCTCCAACGTTCTCTCCAATTTTATGGCTAAATCCTCCATTCAGCCTTGTGCAGCCGTTGTCACATCTCACGATTTGTCTTTATGCGAAGCGGTCTGCACATCCCGACATCCTTATAGGGATCCATGAGATGCCGATACCCCCAGCCTCTCAAAGTGGTTCGTTGTTGCAAAATCTCTTTCTTTCAATCTTTTCAACATCTCGCGCGCAGATATCCCTTGTGTCCTCAAGAATGGCGTTGGGGGAGCTGCGCGGTTGACCCAGCCGGTCACGCTTTACATAACAATCATAATTACGCCTCCGAACCTGAACAACAGCCCCTCGAATATTCCGACCGAAGGTGGATTTTCTACCGCTGAAGAAGCTACTCACCGGACCCATTCAATTCCCCACCCCCAAACATCATTTACCTCCATCGCATAACCAACCGCCCGAAACGGCAATACTATGCCACATGGTCAGGAAGAGATCACGCCTACCGTACAAGGATCTTCCTTGCTCTCCATGTGGCCGATAAAGCCATGAACCGGATTGTCCCAATCGACGATCGAATACATGGGAAAAGGCCGTCGGAAGGCTCAAGTGGGTGATGGAGGCGTTGAGCCCAATTGCGGAAGTGGCGTAATGTCTGATGTCCTTGGCTGAGCCAACTTACACACCCAGCTTTCCCCATTCGCAAAAATGGCGTACGGTTTACTATAGCAATCCCCAATGCACGTCTATTGTGTCGTTTTCCGAATGAGATGCTTATGCTATATTCGTCTGGATTGTAGACGCTCCTGGAACAGTATCAACGTGACGACAATGTCCACATCCTGTTCCAAGCCATGCATGAAGCGTTTGATTTTGCGCATCATGAGGACACTTTGAAATCCGTCAAGCCACAATCCGAACAGGCACAAATCCTTACTCTCATGCTGCAGGATGTTTGTAGTTGCTGCGACTTTATTCAATTGTATGCAAAGGACTCGCAATTCTGTACGTCGTCTTCATCTGCTTCATTGGCTTTCGTAAACATGCAATTTCAGGGAAGCGTACATTAAAGAATATAGGCGGCGGACCGGAGGAAAAAATCAAGGAGTTGTCCGCGTCCTTGTCAAACGCCGAACGGCCTTCTTGGACCAGGCTACCATCTCTACGGAGATTACTGCGTTCCAAATTCTGGACAATGTGGCAAATATATCGACTCAGCTCCAGTACTTGTCAAGCCAACTTTCAGACGTCGGTAGGTAGTCTTTGATGGCTTTTGGGTTACCGATCCGATAAGTTGTCATAGAACTCAATACAAAATCGAGAAATCCCATACGGATTCAACTCGCGATTTAGTCCGACAAGGGCTGTCTTGCGGGAACACGCGTGGCATTCCTGGAGTTCATTATCAAATGGGTGAACGACCCGAACCCCGACTCGGAACGTGCTCTCGTTCTTTTCGGACAAGCAGGCACAGGAAAGTCATCGATCGCCATGAGATCGCACGACTGTTCGACAAAATGCACCGCCTTACGTCATCATTTATATTTCTTCGGAGGGAACAATCCGTCCAGAAGGCTTATCACCTGTTTACGACTCTCGCTCGCGATCTCGCCGACCGCTATCCTTCGTTTAAAATCGCGCTCGGAAATGTCGTAAAGGACAACACTGCCCTTCGAATCAGCACTCGTGACTATAATACGCTGTTCGAATCCCTGATCCTGGAACCACTTAAGGACCTGCACATCGTCGGTCCTATTCTTGTCGTAATTGATGGCCTTGACGAGAGTGGGGACACAAGCGGTGGAATTGGTTTACACGTTTCCTCGCTAAAAATCTCATCAGACTCCCACCGAACTTCCGCGTGGTTATCACTTCGAGACCGGAGCACCCCATTGTGTCTGCGCTCGCTGAAGCGAAATCGATCAAGATCAAATACATGGACGATGCCGAGCTGGCTGCCGAGACGCATCAGGACATTCTCGCCTTTTTTCGGCAGAAACTCCCTTCGAATGAGTTCAGGCATTATGTCAAAGCGCTGGCAGTAAAGGCAGAAGGGTTGTTTCAGTGGGCAGCAGTCGCCAGTCAACTCATCCTAGATCCTCCCGCGCGTCTCGGTTATAGTACGGAGAAGTGTATCAAACATCTTCTCGAGTCTAGTACAAATCGCCATGGACAAGACCTGTTGGACGAGTTATACAATGAAGTCCTGGAGGGGTACTTCAAAGGCCGAGAAGCACGGTATCTCTTCCGCTCTGTTGTCGGACAACTTATTTCTTCAATCGAACCCCTCACTATCCGTTCACTCATCCCTCTGCGACAATACGGCTCTCACGACGAGGACAGTGATGCCGCCGTTACTGGAATACTCAGTCGTCTCGGCTCATTGTTAACTAATACCAATTCACCCGACAGAAACCTTCCCATCATTCCTCTCCATACGTCATTCCGTGATTTCCTAACAAATGAAGACAAGAGCGGCGATTTTTATGTCGGTGTCCGTGATTCTCACCATGAATTAGCCCATTCCTGTCTCAATCTACTACTCGATCCCCTTCACGGCCTCAAATTTAACATTTGCAAACTCGAAACGTCGTATCTCGCCAACGATGACGTCAAAGACCTTAACACCCGCATCGACCAGCTCATTCCACCCGCTCTGCTGTATGCCTGTCGTTTCTGGGGCGGTCATTTGAAACACACTGATTTCAAGACGGATCTGTTTCGAAAAGTCGAAACTCTCTTCAAGGAGAAATTTCTGTTTTGGTTGGAGGCCCTTAGCTTGACCAGAAATATTTGTCTTGTTCCATCAGCGATCGCAACTCTAAATATGTGGTTGGCGTCTGGCCAGAGTGTGAGTATAACTGCTGATCCGATGAGAAATACCAATTACTAATTACCATGCTCAAAATAGGACTCGCGAAGAGAGCTGGAGGAATTCAGGTCATTCGTCAACGACGCCACTGTATTTGTACGGCATTTCGGGATCCCCATGGCAAAAAGCGCTCCACATATCTATCTATCTGCTCTTCCATTTGCGCCGACCTGTTCCCTTGTTTCCACGCAATATCGTACCTCTTTTTCTCGAATCCTACACGTGGAACGTGGACAATTGTCTCATTGGCCATCAGAAGAGATGACGATTTCAAACTTTGGGGCCCCAGCCAGATCTGTTGCATTCTCGCCAGATGGCCAGTATATCGCTTCAGCCTCAGAGGATGGAACAATTCGTGTGTGGAATGCCACTACGGGAGATACAGCGGCATGCCATTTCACTGGACACGCAATTTTAATCAACTCTGTGGCATTCTCGCCAGACGGCCAACACATCGTCTCAGGTTCTTCTGATAAGACGATTCGTGTGTGTAATGCCATGACTGGAGAGACGGCGGCAGGCCCTTTCACTGGGCACACAGATTGGGTCTGGTCTGTGGCATTCTCGCCAGATGGACAGCACATCGTCTCAGGTTCACCCGATAAAACAATTCGTGTGTGGAATGCCATGACGGGAGAGACGGCGGCGAGCCCTTTCACTGGACACACAAGCTGGGTCTGGTCTGTGGCATTCTCGCCAGATGGCAAGCACGTCGTCTCAGGTTCAGCGGATGGACAATTCGTGTGTGGAACGTCATGACTGGAGAGACGACGGCAGGCCCTTTCACTGGACACACAGATTGGATCAACTCTGTGGCATTCTCTCCAGATGGCCGGCACATCGTCTCAGGTTCTTCCGATAAAACCATTCGTGTGTGGAATGTCATGACCGGAGAGACGGCGGCAAGCCCTTTCACTGCACACACAAATTCGGTCTGGTCTGTGGCATTCTCTCCAAATGGCCAACAGATCGTCTCGAGTTCGGGCGGTCAAACAATTCGTGTGTGGAATGCCATCACAGGAGAGACAGTGGCAGGCCCTTTTACTGGGCACACACAATTCGTCCACTCTGTGGCGTTCTCGCCAGATGGCCAGCACATCGCCTCAGCCTCACAGGATAGAACAATTCGTGTGTGGAACGTCATGACGAGAGAGACGGCCGTGGGCCCTTTCACTGGACACACAAAGGAGGTCAACTCCGTGGCATTCTCGCCAGATGGCCAACACATCGTCTCATGTTCAGACGATCTAACAATTCGTGTGTGGAATACCATGGGGGAGAGATGGCGGCAGGCCCTTTCACTGGACACACCGATTGGGTCTGGTCTGTGGCGTTCTCGTCAGATGGCCAGCATATCGTCTCAGGTTCACGCGATCAAACAATTCGTGTGTGGAATGCCAGGACAGGAGAGACGGCGGCAGCCCCTTTCACTGGACACACAGATCGGGTCACGTCTGTTGCATTCTCGCCAGATGGCCAGTACGTCGCCTCAGGTTCAGCGGATCGAACAATTCGTGTGTGGAATGTCATTACGGGACAGACGACGGCAGGCCCTTTCACTGGACACACAGATTGGGTCAACTCTGTGGCATTCTCGCCAGATGGCCAGCACATCGTCTCCGGTTCTTCCGATAAGACAATTCGTGTGTGGAGTGCCATGACAGGAGAGACGGCGGCAGGCCCTTTCACTGGACACACAGATTGGGTCAAGTCTGTGGCATTCTCGCCAGATGGCCAACACTTCGTCTCAGGTTCTTCCGATAAAACGATTCGTGTGTGGAATGCCATGACGGGAAAGACGGCGGCAGGCCCTTTCACTGATCACGCAGATAAGGTCCAGTCTGTGGCATTCTCCCCAGATGGTCAACACGTCCTCTCAGGTTCTTCCGATGGTACAATTCGTGTGTGGAATGCCATGACGGGAGAGACAGATGCAGGCCCTTTCACTGGACACACAGGTTGGGTCAACTCCGTGGCATTCTCGCCAGATGGCCAGCGCATCGTCTCAGGGTCTTCGGATCAAACAATTCGAGTGTCAAATGTTACAATAGGGAAAACGGATCCCACACATGATGTTGACTTCACTGAGCACTTCGTGATCAATGACGAGGGATGGGCATGTGGTAGTAAAGGTGAACTACTAATGTGGATCCCATCGGTGCAAAGGGAGTATCTTCACCGTCGAAGTACTGTTTGGGTTTCTGGGAAACGTGGAACCATTCTTAATTATTCTAATTTTGTGCATGGACGCAGTTGGGCCACTTGCATTGACACCTAGATACCAGTACTCTTATAATCTACTATTTTTATGGTAGATCACCCTAAAACATCTTATGAAACTGTACGGGTAAATCCTCGCTTCTTTAGTAATGCCGAGTCAATACACCAAAGACTTTAAGAACAAAAATACGGCCCAATGTTGTCGTTCTGTGATTGACTCGGATCATTTTCCTACAGTCCTAAAGGATAAGGGGCAGGTCAATGTCCTAGGGAAAAGGTAAATCGTATGGGGCGTACCTGTTGGCGTAGAGCTAATATTTACTGCCATATCCCACTTAACACGTTCACAGTGTTCCTCTGAAGCATGCGAGAAGTTACAAACATTCGGGGCACGAGAAAGATCGATTCGACTTCTCTTGCGATCTTGACGAGACCGACGCCATGAGTGGTTGGTGTGAGCGTGAATGTAGGACATACGCTCCCTCACCCGCGAATCCGCGATAGACGGCTCGTCCTTAGACTCCTTCTAACGTCGTAGTGTGGCCCAGCTTGGTATCGCGGGGAGGCTAGGTCATTCTCGCTGAAGGTCTCTGTAAGCATTTCCACCGTTGCGACTGCCTTCGAGTCCGTGTCAGAGCTCGGGAGTCCTAGCCAGGTCCTTTCCTCGGTATCCGAGAGTAGATTAAGAAACATGTGCTCCAGACGGTGATTGCTCTCACTCCCCCAATACTATATTGGGATAGTGGTCGCCGGGCAGATGCTGGTGAATGATCTTGCTAGCGATTTTCGAACCCCAGCTCCCTCACGCAATTTGCCGGCCAGGCACCTCCGGCGACTTGGAATAGCACATTCATTGTGATAGTCGCCCTAAGTTTGTTTGAGCTCTCTCCATCGATGCTGCTTCCTTTATTATCTTTGATACTTTGGACATTTGGAAGAGTGCACTGCAGGGGAGAGCGTCAAACTCAGCGGAAACGACAAAAGTATTACTTGCCAAGCGGTAGTAGATTGGCCCAGCAGCACGAAACTGAAAAGCCCTCGAAGTTCAACGTTCAACTTTCTACACCGATACTTTTATTACCCAGGACCGTAATTTACCGCATGCCGGAGCATGGTGCGTGTGCACCGGCCACGGGACGAGCATGCGTGGATCATTATGTAGTACTGTAGTAGCCTGCACGATCAAAACCTGTTTCTCAACAGACAAAATAAAATCGTAAAATTATAAGCGCACGTAAGAAGAACCGTGACATATCCACTGCCCAAAAGCAAAGGAAAAGGAAAACAACCATATCACGATAATCGCGAAACGCCAAACTTTGACTCACGCCCGACGTCAGACCTCGCCAGTTCCCTCACATCGAACAACACGGGGTGGCCTGCGCCCCGTCTACTACTACTAGGATCGTGAATCCGACTTGTGACCTCAGTATCCATTTCCTTCTTCTCTTTCTCCGCAGGTACGCCAGATAATACGGCCAGGCGGTCCGCGATCCACGCAGTTGGCATCTTACGCGACACGGATGCGATCTCACAGAGTAGTGAGTAGAAATGGAGCACTTGGGCGCGCGATGAACGCTTCCCGGAGCCCGCTATGAGATCGGCAGGAGGGAGGGATGTGTCGACAACTTACTGGCGGAGGATGACGGGGTGAACATCAGTGGGGAGATAAAAGATATTGTGTGCGTACCAGGCTGCCCTTTGCGTACTTGGACGGAGTTTCTGAAAGAGCCGCCAGAGCTACCCTGGCCATAGTCGAAGCTCCCGTAGTTTATGCAGTACATATAGTAGCTCCTCTTCCCTTACTCTACGCGATTAATCAGGTACAGGTCACAACCCTTAATCATATTATGCAGCGCGTACCTTGGGAATGGGAGGTTCCGCGGATCTTTTCAATCGCGACATAGCTGACAAGAGTAGAACGGCATCGGCCGAGGAGTAACGACAGGCTCAACACAGTGATTCTTCTCCACGAAGATTCATGATCCAAAAGAAGAATCTAAGTCCACTACGGAATATCATAGAAGAGCGCAGATCCTGTCTTTCGAGGTATCAGAGGAATGATAGATTATAATGTAATAAGACACCGATAAGAGAAACGTTCACTCGAGACTCACCGCGCGGGCGCCGCGCCGCCCATTATTTCGCCTTGTCACGTCATGCGGCAGACTTGCCATCTGGTTTGGTACTAAAATTGTTAGACTACTTGGGGTAGCCGCGTATGTGCGAATTCGTCGTCCGATTCGTTTACTGTAATAGGAGCTGCGAGCCCTGCTTAAAACCTTGGCTAATTGCGTAATGAGATAATCGGGGACGCGACCAGGTGTGGCAGCACCGCGTGTGGTAAGAACGTACTCTGCATCTTGGAACGCCTCGAGTGTCGCAAATCAGCTTGAGTCAAGCGTCCTGGTTTGGAAAAGCGCGGCAGCGACGAGCGCCCGTAAGCACACCAAATTGCGACGCCCGGTACTGTAGTTTGACGTCACCTTCCCGTCTTGAGTCCTCAAGTGAGACGGGGGAGTACAAATGGACGAAGCCTGTTGCGGCTCATTGAGCACGGCGACAACGCGTGGCGGAAGCGCGGCCTAGGAACACGTCACGTGAGGTAGGTAAGCGAGGCACGAGCGAGCGTCTGCAGAGCGCCTAGGTCGTCACCGAAAAAGGAGTTGGAGAGGCTCGTGGTAAGAAGGAAGGAGAGGGGGCCGCAAGAGCGTTCAGCGTATCGAGTAGAGTTTGTGGCCTGGTCTACGTTGGCCCAGTGCATGCACGGGCTCGGTTTTAACCTGTGCGCGGTTTTTTGGACTGCGAGGGTGTTGTACAGGAACAGTATACCCCGTGAGGTCGTTGGAGAATGAGAATGGGGTGTTGCATGCCAAGGAGATGTATGTATGCCTCCGGGATGAGCGGCGCATCTGTCTTGTCGAGCTGATCGATGCTAATAGAAAGAAGAAATCATGGGGAAAAGTTGGCCGCTTGTCGGGACTCGGAAGAACATTGATCGGGAGACGCACCATGGCACTTTCGTTGCTGCTGTTTGCACACTCAGGCCCGCCTGGGTACCAATCATCCTAACAACGTTCGACACCACCGCCGTCACCACCATCTCCGCGATGTTGTCCAAGCTACGGTGGGTTTGAAGGTGCGATTGAGAGTCGCTCGCAGTTACACCCACCTCGTGCGTCTGAGCAGAGACGCCGAGCTGGGTGGGACGTGGGATGGCCAGGCGCTTGAGGGCGGATATGAGGAGAGTGAAGATGGGTGCACCAGGCGCTGCCGGTGTCACCGTCGGACGACATCGTGCAGTAACGCTGCCTGACACTGTCCATGAACTTGACATCGCTACAAAGTCACCTGTAAGCCAGTGTGTTAGAAATGAGGTACAGAGAGGAGCCTTACCTGCACATGATCTCCATCGCGGGAACCCTCGTCCACCCCGGCTGAGGCTCACGGGCATCAATACCGCCAATGAGCTTGATCGCTGTTTGATGAGTATGTGAGGTTGACTTCGGCCTCTGCCTCGAGCTCTGAGGAGAATTGCTTGAGCGAGAGGAGGACAACTCGGGTGCCGCGGAGGGCAAGCAGGAAAGCGGAGCGCTCGGAAAGCGTTTTGAGGAGCAAGGCGAAAAGGTGGTGTTGTAATAAGGATAAGAGCTCGGAATACTGTGGACATGAGGGTGATTTGAAGACAACTGCTGGCATATAGGTCTCGGATCCATGCAGCTTGAAAGGGCTTATCTCGCAGCGTATTCCCATCAGTCCATCCGTCAAGGAAGAAGACAGAACAAAAGCACGTACGCTTACAAGTAGTTTGTCGTGAATGGTGGTGATGGGGAGAGGAGAATCTGAGCTGTATGTCTACACCTCGCGACATGCAGTCGTTAATTGTTTGGATGATGGCTGGAATCGCAGAGAGGGAGACGGCGCGCAAGGCGGTGAGGCGTTGGAGGGAGCCGAGAGCAATCGCGACAACTTTGGCATTTTTCGTTGCACCGCTCATGAGATGGTTCTGTATGGCAGCCATCTGTCGTGATAAAGTCAGACTCAGAATCACTCGCAGGAATATCACAAAGTGATTCACAATGATTCAGGATTCGGGAATTGATTATGCGTACGTGGCCCAGGCTCATCTTCCCCACTTCCCAAGTTTCTTATAATTATAACTTCGACGAGTCTTTAGTGTGGGATGTGGTGTGGGGAGATTGCGAGGATGTCATCTAGAGTGTGGGCCACTTGTGGGCGGTTGGGTGGCGGCGTTGCGGAGAACGAAGAAGTGATGGCGTCCAATGCGACACAGAAGATGGCCAATACACACGAGAACGTTGGTCGGCCCAAGCGTAGCCGCGTGAGCGGCGTAGCTTGGGGTCAAGGCTGTGTGAGGTGTGGGGCCGCTCGGGCTGTCTGGCTGCATGACACACCTGTCAGTCACCCGTCTCCTAGGATAAGGGTCTGTACACCAGTATGTGCAGATGCAGTAAAGAGTTGCGATCTGTGCAGCGATTTCGAGCCTGCGAAAGCTCTCATCAGGTGGCCACCGCTGCCACAATCGCGCGTCCTTCCGAGTCCGGTTAGGGGCCTACCATTCGCCACTAGGGGGATTCAGCCTGAACGGCGTGACCCCGGATGGGATGGTGAGCTAGGTGGGAAAACACAATCGGGGGGGTGGGTTGTTGCTTCCAGCCCAGCCTTTTGCCAGCCACCCAAATGTGTTTGTGCCAGCGTGCAATGGCGAACCCTTTTCGGGTGCCGGCATCACGAAATTTCCCAACGTCTTATTTGGGATTATTGACTCCGCTGGAATCTGGATCCGATTATCGGTATGATCTGATCTGATCATGTCATGATCGAGTAGATATCTCGTCTATACAATATGGTTGGGTCTGACCATGTCACAAACGTAGTCTATTGCCATGATCGAGTAGATGTCTGGTCTATCCAACATGATTGGGTTCGATCGTGCTACAACCATATCTACTGCCATGATCGAGTAGATGTCTGGTCTACCCAATATGATTGGGTTCGATCGTGCTACAACCATAGTCTATCGCATACTATCGAATAGACATCCGGTCTAACCAATATGATTGGGTCTGACCGTGCTACAAACATAGTCTATCACCATGATCGAGTAGACATCTGGTCTACGCAATATGATTGCCGTTGATCATAATGAACTCGAATGTAACATTAATTATCATTGAACATCCCGCTTTGCCTGTCTAAGTGCCATCGCGCGCATGTGTCCAAGTCTTAAAAAGGATATAAAGCTATTCTATGAATCTATGCTCCATGGGGTCCCCTTCCCAATCCAATGAGGCCTGGCACCCGCCATCCGAAGATCCACTGGAGTGGCATGTGGGGCATATTCTTCGTCAAGTAGAGTTTGAAGTTCAAGAGAATTGTCGTCGATGCCAGCCTGGGTAAGCCCTGTGGCTGAGCAGGATCGGGTTCTATGAGACAGGAAGCATCCCGAACGTCTTCTTTGCTGCCTTGACAAGTGAACGGCATAGCCCCCAGAGACATGAAAAACATGGGCAAGACCCCAATCAATACACAGTGGCACGAGATCAGGGGGCGTTGAAGAACGGGCCTCTTCGCGCCATGTACTGTATATTCCGCGTCCGGCGCAGGAAACGAAATACATGTATGATGGTGTGGATGAGGCGGTTGACCTCTTGACCTCTTCGAGGCCGAGGACGACGTCGTGTTGATAGGAGAGATAGCTGTGGTCTTGCTCGCGCTCTCGGTGTCCTGTGGTGGAGGTTGCCAGCAAGGCGCGTGCTGACTGAAAATATTATAAACACAATGCGCGATGGGCACTCCAAGTAGGTAACGACACGTTAATGCATCTTCGGTCGTATTACCATACGGTATTACGTGTCATTTTCGGCCAGGTTTGGTGCGGGTGGATGTGTGATGTACTGTACATAGGCCAATGTCATGTCCCACCTGGAGCTGCTTATGCTGTACGCGTCGGAGACTCGGAGACCACGCTCGGATCGGAGCGGAACAACTGCGTCGCGGCAGCGTTCGGAGTGTCAGCCACAAGCCACAACTATACAGTTCTTCCTCATTCATCCATCATCGCCTTCTCTCATCGCACTTATCATTTTCTCTCGATCGTCCTACCGTAGACCATTTAGCCATCACAGCCACGCTTTTTACACCCCTCTCACCGACTCTCTTCCCTCTATTCGGACCTTGGAGAATGATGATCAACTCTCCCCGCGACGGCGCGACCTTAGTATACCCTTCACATTCAGTTTTTTGGCACCGTTTTCATAGTTACTGACACCTCCCTTTTTTTTCTGACATTTTCCATATGTCTGGCGCAACAATAACGCGCGTGTCGGCTCGTTACCGGTGTTTGTTTTCGCCGACGCTGGCACCCATTTACAAAGTCCCTACAGCACACTGCGCCTTGCCCAGAAGCCCAGGAATCATTCGCAGCCTACACTACCTCTCTGAAGACAGAACGCCCATGTATCACTGGAGGTAGCGGCCCTTGAAGACTATTGCAATCACCTTGGTAAATCGCATCATTATCACACCACTGCTTTTCATATCTCGCTGACAGTGACAGCTCACTCTTTCTCACCCTTAGTGTCTTTGATGATAGAACCAGCGCCCATAAAATGCAGGGTGTTTGTGCACTGAGGGCAGCCCAGGCGGCATGGCTACGTATCCCCGCAGTCCATGTATCGTTGGAGCGACTGTGGTATGCCTCGCACTCCGCACCACCGCCACCCCTGTCGTCGTCATCCTCAGGGCCCATACTGTTAATGAGTTCCGCATATGCATGGGACGATCGCGAGCACATAGATATCGGATCACCCACGTGAATGAACGCACTAACTTAGGATCCGGAGGTGAGTATCCTGTATATCCCATGCCGAGGCCGGATGGAGACAGTCGACACCGTGCACCTCATCCCCACCGAGAAGGTGAGAAATGTCTTGGACGTGGTTACCGCTACAAAGATGACCAAAGAGATCCCAAACCTCAAGGGAAAGAGGCCGACGTTGAACACTAATCGACCGAGGACCAGGCCTACTAGTAGTAGGAGGAAGGTTACTCGGGCCTAGGGCACGCTGTGCTGTTGTGCGGAGACTGTTGTAAATATGGACTCTCTCGTTTTTTTGAACTGTTCTGCCCTGCTCCTGTAACTATTGCAAATGTATAGTGAGGAAATAATATCATTATTTTTTTCTATTATATTGTGTGATGATTATGATTTAGAAATGGCCAAGCAAATTATCGACGATCAGAGGCAGGCTGCATGCCTCTGCGTACGATCAAGTAGGATCAGACATGATCAATGCCTTGCGTGCTGATCAGCGTCGACAAGCTTGACCCAGAATGACGGACACTCGTCATTCTGGACTGTGACTCCTAGGAATGGGCACGAAAAGTCTTCTCTGATCGACCCCATACAACAAATCCCAGACGATATCAGATCTGATCGAACAAGTCGCGTTATGATAAGCATGATGGGCATGATACACTTGATCAGACTTGATAATCCCCAATATTATCTTCGGAAATTTTGTGATGGGTGCCGGTCTACTAGAACGGTGCCATACGGTCCCCGTGAGAGTGCCTTGCTGAGTCCGATCAAGCTCGATCAAGCGTCGCCCTCTCCTGGACCATATTGGGCAAAGCCACCTCCACCGTCCGAGAAGAAACTATTCAGGAAATGACTCTCGTTCGACTTTACTACTCTATTTTTCCACCCTTTTGTTTTCTTCTCCCTTGCCGTCAGGAAACGTTGGTTGGCCTAGCCGTCCTACATGGCAACAGTAGGCCGCACTACGCACCTCCCCAGCATTTATCCCCATTCTCTTACTGTACTGTACGCTAACAGGTTATTCTTGCAGTTTTTCTCCACATCCTGCGCAGAGATAATGGCAACGTGCGCACCCACTCCTTTTTATCGGTATTACCGTCAACACCACCGCCGCATCCCCCTTCTCGTTACACATTCGGACTCCACTCGTAGGCACACAGCTTGCATCGAAGAAACCTTCCTTCTTGTCAAGAAGGGCATCGATTATAATTCTCAGTACGTCTTTACTCGTAACTCTTCGGGTGAGTCTCACTCAAATCACCCTTCGTCATTGTCTCCTCACTTCCTTGTGCTTGACCTTGCCGTTGCGAACGCCTCCTCGGCCCTCTCGTCTCGCCCCCTTTCTCCTCCTATTTCAGTATCGGTGCCGTTGAACTACTGTTCGCAACGCCCTTACCGTCTTCTCTCCCTTTTCCTTCACGTCTCCCGGCACCCATCTTGTCCTTCTTGTGCCTCGCCCTGGGACTGTGACGGACACAAACGCGCCGGTCTCTCTCGGAGGGTGTCGATTATGAGCGGTTCGGTAAAAGCTCTCCGTGGTGCGAGGAGGGAATATGAAGGGTGTAAAGCTCGGATGATGGGTCAGCCGGTCAACGTTCGATGTTTGTCCATCATGAGCATATTCTCTTCGGACGGTGATCTCTTCCTCGAAGCATCCCTTAGCTACATCCCCAATGCTTGTCAGCAGCGCCTGTGACACTTTTTTGGTCAGGGAGCAATTCGACGAACAAAGTCGGCAAGACGCGTGATGTGCCTTGTCCCGCGACACGGACAGTCAACCAGTCAACACCGCGGAATGCGAGATAGCGAAAGCACCAAACCCATGACGAAAGCCATACTGTAGATCCAATCGCGTCTCGCGTCTATCGTCCGGCGCAAACTACAGTATGCTCCTCTGGGGCCTCCGCACAAACCGCGCCCACATGACTGTGACATCACGTGACGTGCATATTTTCGCACCTCCCTCAATCGAGTCTTCCCTCACTGGGCGAATCCTTCTCAGGCAAAATGTCTCACTAAGATTGGTTCTGCATGAAATAGGTATGGTTTCCTTCACTCCCCTCCTGGTCTCAGGACAGCGGCCAGGAATGACACGCTTCAAGATAGCGCACGTACTACAGTCCACGCTAGTCATAACACGACTTTGAGTGCGTTGTCCACTTCTGCCTCCTCTTCGGTGTCGTCGTACACGCGATGACCCTCCCGCTAGCCGACGTACAAATTCTTCCCTCGACATCATATTCATCTCCGCCACAAGGATACTGCTGCTTCTGCCCCCCATTTACTTCGCAGGAGGATAATGATTGGCTCATGATCTACGTTATAGGCATACAAGAATTCCGAACCTTGAGCCACGGGAGGATGGGTCTCGAAGCCGCAGCGTTACAAATTTCTCTCAACTTTTTATTTGTTTCGTGGTCAACAGGTCAAGAAAATATAGTAGTGGGATGTATATATCATATTCTGTAGTCCAGAAAGATTTTGATTCCTGTGAAACTATGATAGTGGCTGCAAGGGTGAGAGTGTCGTCCAGGCAGAAAGGTGTGTGTGAGAGAAACAAGGGGAAAGGAAGATGTCGTCTGAGAAAAGGCAGACACGAGAGAAATCGGCCCTCAAGGCCCAACGGCGAAACTCGATGCGGGTCCACAAAACATGAGCTGTTGTGCCTAGCACACGATGCTGCACAGCTGCTTGGAGATCAATTGGAGCCGCCATAAGGTGGCGAGGGACAATCGCGAGGATGTCGTCTAGAGTACGGGCCGCTTGCATGAGGATGGGTGGCGGCGTTGCAGGGTGCGGAGAACGAAGAGAAGATGTGATGATGGCATCCCATTCGACATCAGATGGCCGATGAACGTTCTCTCAATTCAGATAGACAAAGGCAAACGGATTTGATGCACCAACGCCTGCAGGATATGGATCCCACTAACCCTTCTCCTGCTAAACCGTTCCGTGCTGGGAGTGACGGCGCTGGTGGCACTCGTGCTCGCACTTGGAATACCATCCTACTCCAAGCTCAACCTGCACAATGCGCCAACAAATTTGCGAAATGCAGAGTCATCTAACACGATACTCGCGTTAAACAGCCGCTATACGGCAGCTTGCACGCTCTCGGAATCGACGTCCGCAAGGCGCGGATGCGCTGCTTCCTGATGCCTCTATTGCTGCTGTTCCACCGGCCCTTCAATATGTGTTCCACCACGCTTGCTCGGCGTACCAGCAACTGCACCGGTGCCAAGGGGTGCTGAACCAGGCGCGGCAAGAACGTAATTCGCATTTGGGACCGCCTCGAGTACCGCGAACCAGTTTGGGCCAAGTGTCTAGGAAAAGCGCGGCAGTGAGGGGTGTCCTTAAGCACCCCAAATCACGCGCTAAAGTCCTGCCACTGTGGTGCGGCGTCGGCTCCGCCAGCTCCCGCCAAACTGAGAGAGTCCCAATTGAGACGGAGAGGCGTAACGTAGATGAAGAGTGTTGCGATCCGTCGAGCGCGGCTTTGGCGGGGGTAGTAAGGAACGCGTCACGTGGGCAGTGAGGTCTGCAGCGCGCGGACGTCACCCAAGAGGGGGTCGGAGAGGGTGGTAAAGAGGAAGGAGAAGATCACAAGAAGCGCGAGCCTAAGTTCAGCATCGCGCGCCCATTTTTTAGCCCAGTGCGGGCTGGCATGTTTTCTGGGAGCGTCATAGGGTCGAGTGGGCCCCTACATGCATAGACTCGGTTGAACCCGTGGGTGGATTTTGGGTCGCGAGGGTGTTGTATAGAAATCTTATACCTGTGAGGCCATCGGAGAGTAAGACGAGGCATTAGATGCTGAGGAGATATATGTACGCCTCCGCCTTGTCGAGGGGATCTATGCTGTCGTTCGATCGTTCATTGTTTGGATGATGATCGCAGAGAGGAAGACGGCGCGAGGCGATAGGGGTGGGAGCTGAGGGCAATAGTGATAACTTTGGCAATTTTTGTTGCGGAGTCGATGAGGACGGGGCAAGAGGTCATCTTGGAGAGCGATAGACGCACAGTTGGCACGACCACAATGCGAAGCTTGTCTGAGCCAAAAGGCGCACGCCCAACCAAGTCCCCGCTTGAGTCGGAATCACTGCGCAGAAAATAGTTTGCTGATCTCTGCTCACAGTTTCTTTTGTTGCCTTTCTCTCCACCGAGTTGACGCATTTCCCGCAGGTACCAAAGTACGGCACGTTGCTTCGACGTACTTCCGTTTTCTTTCCTTACCGATGTGTCGTGCCTGATGCTACGCTCTCAGGCTGCTCGAATGGCTCACTTGTTCTGCCTTGGACCCCACCACCTGGCTCGGATACCCTTTTTTTCGCATGTGTATTCCGGTGCATGTAACTACGGACAAAGAGGCGGTCACGCCAGGCGTGTTCGGTACTGTATAGGACTGGTTGGTGGTGTGACCCCAAGCCACTACAGTAAAATGTTGTGTGGGGGAAGCTGGTTCACAGGTGAACGGGTTGGTAGGCGTTTCACGCGTCAGAGCTGATATCAACTGAGCAATGAGCGAAGGTTCACCGGTTCACCATTTGCTATGATCCAAACTGCAGAGCTTCGCACGTGCCTGAGTTTTCCTCCATGAAGCATAGGGTTCTGACTTCTCTTTGAAGAGCCCGTCTAAGGCCCGGACCAAACCCTGCCACGCGCATTAATTGAGCATGAAGTGATTGTGTCTCGCGATTGGGCGTTAAGGAGGACCTCGTCGCCGTCGTCGGTTTGGGGCAGCTCCACAGGGCATGTCACGAGTTCCCTGGAAGCGTGGGAACGATTCTGGATTGCGCTCGGCACTCTCCGATCACATGCCGAGAATGCTTCTTCTACAGTACCGTACGGCGTAAGTCTGGGAATGAATCTAGAATAGATTGACCGTGCGGCGTGCATAGGGCGTATTTACCCACTTTCAGATTTTAGACGCTCGAGCCCTCACTTTTTCCCCATAACATTCCCCTCCAGTAGTACGTACTAACCTCTAGCCAGCAGATTGAGCAGAATGGCCGCTCAACGAGATGTCGAGTATAACCTGAATGTGTGCGTATACTGATTGCCTGTGACAAATGACTGTTCTGATACTGACCTATCCTCCAGCCCAGGTCCTTCAGCATTGCAAAGCGCAGGACGAGGGTACGTCAATCCCTTCTTTTGTGTAGTGATATTAGCCGAGAACCATCCTCGACAGCACTCAAATCGCCGAATCTCACGGAAGACTATCCCTTGGACAATCCGACCTGCGCGTTGCAGTCACGGGTTCGTGCTTATCGATTCCTTGATATGTCGATGGTTTTTAATCGCTTGCTTAGTCCTTCGAGCTATTAACGCCCCGAATATTAAGAAATATCGTTTCCTCGAGAGAAAACTCTTTGTCACCGTATCCAATGCTGAGACAACTGCGAAGACCGCAGACGTTCGGGTCGAGAAGCAGATGGCAAAGTGGAACCAAAACCTGGATCCATTGTATGTCTCCTCTTTCCCTCCGATTTTATGCCTCAAAGTTCCATTCAGCCTTGTAAAACCGTCTTCACACCTCACACTTCATCTTTATGCGAAGCGGGGGTCTGCAAATCCAGACATCCTTATAGGGACTCATGAGATGGCGATACCCCCGGCCTCTCAAAGTGGTTCGTTTTCTTGAGAATTCCTTTTCGTTCAATCATTGACCATCTCGCGAGCAGATATCCCTTGTATCCTCGAGAATGACGTTGCGGAAGCTGCGCGGTCGACGCAACCAGTCACACTTTACATAACAGTGAAGGTTACGCCTCCGACCATATACAACAGCCCCCCAAGTATACCAACTGCAGATGATGGTTCTCTCGCCGAAGAAGCTGCTATACCGGGACGCATTCTGTTCCCCACCCCCGAACACCCTCTACGCTTGTCGCATGACCAACCCATCGAAACTGGCAATAATAAGCCACAGAGTCGTGAAGAGGCGTCGCCTAGTACCGGTACTATGAAACCTCGTCTTGTTCTCGATGGCGCCGCTGAAGCCATGAAGCCGATTGGCCAATCGAATACGTGGGAAGGGGCCGTCGGGAGGATCAAGTGGGTGATGGATACGTTGAGCCCATTTGCGGAAGTGCGCATAATACCCTTTTTATGTTTATGTTGTTAGCTGTGCTAACTTTCACATTTAGCTTTTCCCACTCGCAAAGATGGCGCACGGTTTACTGTTAACAATCCCCGAGGCACGTCTATTTCTGTCATTTTCTGAACGAGATCCTCATGCTATATTCGTCTGGATCGCAGACCCTCCTGAAACAGTACCAACTTGACCACAATGTCCAAACCCTGCTCCGAGCCGTGCATGACGCATTTGATTTTGCACATCATGAGGACACTTTGAGATCCATCAAGCCAGAATCCGAACAGGCACGAATTCTTACTCTGATGCTGCAGGATGTTGGTAGTTGCTGCGACTTTATCCAATCGTATGCAGGAAAGGACTCGCAGTTCTGTGCGTCATCTCCATTTTTTTCATTGGCCTTTGTAAACATGCTATTTTCAGGGAAGCGTACATTAAAGAATAAATGGGACGGACCGGAGGACAAAATCAAGGAGCTGTCCGATGGCCTTGTCGAACGCCGAAGTGCCTTCTTGGGCCAAGCTACCATCTC
This sequence comes from Russula aff. rugulosa BPL654, assembly GCA_022496225.1. Lineage (NCBI taxonomy): Eukaryota > Fungi > Basidiomycota > Agaricomycetes > Russulales > Russulaceae > Russula > Russula aff. rugulosa BPL654. Next base: position 23,005 of record WTXE01000215.1, on the reverse strand, counting down.
TACGCAGATTACTGCGTTCCAAATTCTGGACGGCGTCGTAAAGATATCGACTCAACTTTCAAACGTCGGTAGGTAGTCTTTGATGGCTTTTGGGTTACCGATCCGATAATTGTCATAGAACTCGATGCAATAATCAGAGAAATCCCTCACGCGGTCAACTCGCGATTTAATCCCGACAAGGGCTGCCTTGCGGGAACACGCGTGGCATTCCTTGAATTCATTACCAATTGGGTGAACGACCCGAACCCCGACTCGGAACGTGGTCTCATTCTTTTCGGACAAGCAGGCACAGGAAAGTCATCGATCGCACATGAGATCGCAGGACTGTTCGACAAAATGAACCGCCTTACGTCGTCGTTTATCTTTTCACGGAGCGAACAATCGGAACGGAAAGCCTCCTATCACCTGTTTACGACTCTTGCTCGTCATCTCGCCGACCGCTATCCTTCGTTTAAAGCCGCTCTCGGAAAGGTCGTAAAGGACAACACGGATCTTCAGGTGGCACTCATAACCATCGTATCCTGTTCGATTCCCTCATTCTGGAGCCACTTAAGGAGGTGCACATCGTCGGTCCTATTTTTGTCGTAATCGATGCCCTCGACGAGAGTGGGGATGCAACTGGCAGAACTGGGTTACACACATTTCTCGCAGAAAACCTCAGAGACTTCCGTCAAACTTCCGCGTGGTCATCACCTCGAGACCAGAGCACGCCATTGTGTCTGTGCTCATTGAAGCGCAATCTGTCAAGATCAAATACATGGATGATACCGAGCTGGCTGTTGAGACCGACAAGGACATTCTCACTTTTCTTCGGGGGAAGCTGCCTTCAGATAAGTTCGGAGGCTACGTCGAAGCGCTGGCAGTGAAGGCAGGGAAATTATTTCAGTGGGCGGCGGTCGCCAGTGAACTCGTCCTGGATCCTCCCGAGGACTTCAATTATGACGAGGAAACATGTATCAAACATCTTCTGGATCCCAGTACAAATCCTCGTGGACAAGACCCGTTGGACAAGTTATACGAAGAAGTCCTGGGAGGGTATTTCAAAGGCCAAGAATCACGGGATCTCTTCCGCTCTGTTGTTGGACAACTGATTACTTCAATCGAACCGCTCACCATACGCACACTCATTCCTCTGCGACAACACGCCTCTTACAACAAGCTACTGATGCCGCCGTTACTAGATTACTCCGTCGCCTTGGCTCTCTGTTAAGTAATGTCAATTCATCCGACGACAGTCTTCCCATCATTCCTCTCCATACATCGTTCCGTGACTTCCTCACAAATAAAGACAAAAGCGGCGATTTTTACGTCGGTGTCCGTGATGCTCATCACCAATTGGCACATTCCTGTCTCAATCTACTACTCGATCCTCTCGATGGCCTCAAATTCAACATCTGCAAACTCGAAACATCGTATCTCTCCAACGATGACGTCGAAGACCTTAACACTCGTGTTGATCAGTACATTTCACCCGCTCTGTTGTATGCTTGTCGTTTCTGGGGCGACCATTTGAAACACACCGATATCATGACGGATCCGTTTCGAAAAGTCGAATCTCTCTTCAAAGAGAAATTTCTGTTTTGGCTAGAGGCCCTTAGCTTGACCGGAAATATTGGTCTTGCTCCATCAGCGATCGCAACTCTGAATATGTGGTTGGCGTCTGGTCAGAGTGTGAGTATAATTGCTGGTCCGATGAGAAATGCCAATAACTAATTACCTTGCTTAAAATAGGATTCACGGAGAGAGCCTGAGCAATTCAGGTCATTCGTCAACGACGCCACTGAATTTGTACGGCATTTCGGGATGGCGATGGCAAAAAGTGCCCCACATATCTATCTTTCGGCTCTACCATTTGCGCCGACCTGTTCCCTTGTCTCCACACAATATTGCGCCTCATTTTCTCGAATTCTACACGTCGATCGTGGACAATTGTCTCATTGGCCATCAGAGGAGATGGTGATTTCGAATTTTGGGGCCACAGTCAGATCTGTTGCATTCTCGCCAGATGGCCAGCACATCGCCTCAGGCTCAGAGGATAGAACAATTCGTGTGTGGAATGCCACGACGGGAGATACAGCGGCGGGCCCTTTCACTGGACACACCGATGGGGTCAACTCTGTGGCATTCTCGCCAAATGGCCAGCACATCGCCTCAGGTTCAGACGATGAAACAATTCGTGTGTGGAATTCCATGACAGGAGAGACGACGGCAGGCCCTTTCACTGGACACACAGATTGGGTCAACTCTGTGGCATTTTCGCCAGATGGCCAGCACATCGTCTCAGGTTCAGACGATAAAACAATTCGTGTGTGGAATGTCATGACGGGAGAGATGGCTGCAGGCCCTTTCACTGCACACACACATGGGTCAACTCTGTGGCATTCTCGCCAGATGGCCAGCACCTCGTCTCAGGTTCTTCCGATGAAACAATTCGTGTGTGGAATGCCATGACGGGAGAGACGGCGGCAGGCCCTTTCACGGAACACACAGATAAGGTCCGCTCTGTGGCATTCTCGCCAGATGGCCAGTACATCGTCTCAGGTTCAGAGGATCGAACAATTCGTGTGTGGAATGCCATGACAGGAGAGGCGGCAGCACCTTTCACTGGACACACCGGTTCTGTCTTGTCTGTGGCATTCTCGCCAGATGGCCGACACATCGTCTCAGGTTCTTCCGACCTAACAATACGCGTGTGGAATGCCATGACGGGAGAGACACTGGCAGGCCCCTTCACTGGACATATAAATTGGGTCTATTCTGTGACATTCTCGCCAGATGGCCAGCATGTTGTCTCAGGTTCTCCCGATGGAACAATTCGTGTGTGGAATGCCATGACGAGAGAGAAGGCGGTGGGCCTTTTCACTGGACACACCAGTTCGGTCGAGTCTGTGGCATTCTCGCCAGATGGCCGGCGCATCGTCTCAGGTTCAGAGGATCAAACAATTCGAGTATGGGACCCATGATGGGAGAGACAGTGGCCGGCCCTTTCAACGGACATACCAATTTGGTCTTGTCCGTGGAATTCTCACCAGATGGTCAGTACATCGTCTCAGGTTCAGAGGATCAAACAATTCGTGTGTGGGATGCCATGACGGGAGGGACAGTGGCAGGCCCTTTCAATGGACATACCGGTCCGGTCTTGTCCGTGGCATTCTCGCCAGATGGCCACCACATCGTCTCAGGTTCAGAGGATCAAACAATTCGTGTGTGGAATACCATGACGGGAGAGACGATGGCAAGCCCTTTCACTGGGCACACACATTCAGTCTCGTCTGTGGTATTCTCGCCAGATGGCCAACGCATTGTCTCAGGCTCTTTTGATCGGACAATTCGTATGTGGAATGCGATGACAGGAGAGACAGCGGCAGGTCCTTTCACTGGGCACACAGACAGGGTCTGGTCTGTGGCATTCTCCCCAGATGGCCACCGCATCGTCTCGGGTTCAAAAGATCAAACAATTCGTGTGTGGAATGCCATGACGGGAGAGGCAACAGCGCCTCTCACTGGTCACATAAATACGGTCCTGTCTGTGGCATTCTCGCCAGATGGCCAGCAAATCGTCTCAGGTTCAGGAGATCGAACAATTCGTGTGTGGAATGCTATGACGGGAGAGACGGTCGCGGGCCCTTTCACTGGACACACAGATTGGGTCTTGTCTGTGGCATTCTCACCAGATGGCAAGGACGTCGTCTCAGGGTCAGAGGATCAAACAATTCGGTTGTCAAATGTTACAATAAGGAAAATTGAAACTACGGATAATGTTGATTTCACTGAGCACTTCATGATCAATGACGAGGGATGGGCATGTGGTAGTAAAGGTGAGTTATTAATGTGGATTCCATCGGTACAAAGGGAATATCTTCATCGTCGAAGTACTATTTGGATTTCTGGCAAACGTGGAACCATTCTTAATCATTCTAATTTCGTTCATGGACGCAGTTGGGCTACTTGTATTGATACCTAGAAACTGGCATTACAATAATCTATATTGTCCTGAAGCGTCGTATGGAATTATATGGCAGTAAATCCGCACTGCTTTAGGGATTCAATAAACATGTTATTCAAGACTTGCACTAAAGACTTTAAGCACACAATCATAGCCTCATGTCGTCTTTCTGTGAATGACTCAGATCGATTTCCTGGGGGAGGACTACTCGATGCCCTAGGGTAAAAGTAATTCGTAAGTGTGGAGCTAACTGGGAAGCATGCGAGAAGTTACGAGCATTCAGGCCACGACAAAGCTCCTTAAATCGGTTCCACTTCTCTCCTGAAATCCTGGCAAAACTGATGCTACGGGTGGTTGGTAGGTGCGAGAATTCTGGACGTAAATTCCCTCACCCGCGATAGACCACCCGTCCTTCGGTTTCCTTCCTGATGCATCGCGTAGCCCGGCTTGGTATCGTGGGCAAGCTCACTGGCAGTTCTCACGCAATTTGCCGGCCCGCAGGCACCTCCGAACAGCACATGCATTGTGACAGTCGCTCTAAGTTTATTTGAGCTCTCTCCATCGATGTTGTTTTGACAGAGAGTGCAAGAGAGAGCGTCCAACCCAGTGAAACGACAAAACACATACAGTACTTGCCTAGCGGTAAATTGGGTCAATTGGCTCGCACGAACTAAAAAATGAGCCTCCGAAGTTCAAATTTCAACGCCGATGCTTTTATTACCCAGGACCGTGATTTACCGCATCCCAGAGCATGGTGCGGGTGCACCGCTACGGGACGGGCACGTGTGGATCTCATTATTACATAGTAGCCTGACTCGGACTCTTCAATTGGAGGCTGTCTGTTGCAATGGCGCCGTTTTACGATTCAGTACCCGGTTCTTCTAATTGTCATAAACATATTTGGGTCCTGACCTAGACCTAGACCGTGCGGTGTGTAAGTTGGGTTAGCTACGTCGTGAGCAAGGCAAAGGTCATCGATTGATTCGATTCTGGTCGCAGCAAAGTCAGTCCCGATGTACCGTGACGTTGAATTGTGTGATATTAATCTTCCCTGGCCCCTTGAAACATACTGTATATTACGGGGCATCTCTACGTGGCATTTAAATGAACGGACTAAAACAAAGTAGCTTTCCTGGTACTTGAATAGGACCTGCTGTCGCATTCCACGATCATTTCTGAGGAGTGTTGATGCGTGATCGAGATTCGAGACTGGATCGAAAACCCAACAGACAGCAAAGTAAAGTCGTAAAATCGTAAGCGCACGTAAAAAGAACATCTTTACTACGCAAAGGAAAGTAAAACAATCATATCACGATCATCGCGATACGACAAACTCACGCCCGACTTCCTTCAGACCTCGCCAGTTCCCTCGCATCGAACAACACGGGGTGGCCTGCGCCCCGTCTACTAGGATCGTGAATCCGACCTGTTACCTCAGCATCCATTCCTTCCTTTCTTTCTCCGCAGGTACGCCAGATAATACAGGCGTTCCGAAGTCCACCAGTTGGCGTCTTACGCAGTACGGATGCGATCTCACAGAGTAGTGAGCAGAAATGGAACACATGGGCGCGCGATGAACGCTTCGCGGAGTCCATTATGAGATCGGCAGGAGGGAGAGATGTGTCGACAACTTAAAGAAGTAGGGTGACGGTGCGAACGTCAGTGAGGATTCCACGGGGGACAAAAGAGATTGTTGCGTACCGGCCGCCCTTTGCGTACCTGGACGGAGTTTCTAAGAGCTGCTCAGAGTTACCCTGGCCATAGTCGAAGCTCCCGTAGTTTATGCAATACATATAGTAGCTCCTCTTCCCTTACTCTACGCGATTATTATAATCAAGTATAGCTCACAACTCATATTTATGCAGCGCGTACCTTGGTAATGGGAGGTTCCGCGGATCTTTTCAATCGCGACGTAGCTGACAAGGGTAGAACGACATCGGCCGAGGAGTAATGACAGGCTCAACGCAGCGACTCTTCTCCACAAAGATTCGTGGTCTAAAAGAAGAATCACTCTTCTACGGAATATCATAGAAGAGCGCAGATCCTGTCTTTTGAGGTATCAGAGGAATGATAGATTATAATATAATAAGACACCGATAAGAGAAACGTTCTCTCGAGACTCACCGCGCGGGCGCCACGATTCTTTCGCTATCAGTCTTGTCACGTGGACTTGCTATCTGGTTTGTTAGACTTCTCGGCGTAGTCGCGTATGTGCGAATTCGTCGTCCGATTTGTTTAATAGGAGCTGCGAGCCCTGCTGTAAATCCTTGGCTAATTGCGTAATGAGATAATCGAGGACGCGACCAGGTGTGGCAGCACCGCGTGTGGTAAGAACGTACTCGGCATCTTGGAACACCTTGAGTGTCGCAAATCAGCTTGAGTCAAGTGTCCTGGCTTGAAAAAGCGCGGCAGCGATGAGTGCCCGTAAGCACACCAAATTGCGCGGGCTAAGTCCTGGACTCCTGACAGCTGTAGTTTGACGTCACCTTCCCGTCCTTGAGTCCTCAAGTGAGACGGGGGGAGCACAACATAGACGAAGCCTGTGGCGGCTTATCGAGCGCGGCGACGACACGTGGTGGAAGTGCGGCCTAGGAACGTGTCACGTGAGGTGGGCAGCGAGGAACCCTGCGGCGCTGCGCGAGCGTCCGCCGCCGCCTGCATCGCGCCTAGGTCGTCACCGAAAATAGAGTCGGAGAGGTTCGTGGTAAAGAGGAAGTAGAGGGGCGCAAGAGCTTCAGCATCGCGCAGAGTCGGATTTGTGGCCCGGCCAGCACGCTCGGTTTTAACCTGCAAGTGGTTTTTTGGACTCAGGCTGCGAAGGTGTGTAGAGGAACGTATACCCCGTGAGGCCGTTGGGAAATGAAACGGGTATTGCACCCAAGGAGATGTATGGACGCTTCCGGGATGAGTGGCGCATCTGCCTTGTCGAGATCATCGATGCTAATGGAGAATGATGGGAAAAGGTTGGCCCCTTGTCGGCAGAACGTTGATCGGGAGACGCACCATTGGACTTTGATTGCTGCAGTCTTCGCGCTCAGGCCCGCCCCAGTGCCAATCGTCCCCGTCCCGCTGGCAGCCATCGTCACCGTCTCCACGACGCTGTCTGAGCTGTGGTGGCTATGAAGGTGCGATCGAGAGTCGCTCGCAGCTACACCCACACCATGCATCTGCGCAGAGACGCCGAGCAGGGTGGGACGTGAGGTGACCAGGAGCCTGAAGACGGATATGAGGGAGGTAAAGACGCGTGCGCTAGAGGCGCTGCTGGTGCAACTGTCGGTTGCCAAGGCATCGTAACGCTGTCAAATACTGCGCCCGAACTCGGCATCGCTACAACGCCTGACATATATATGCGTATAGCGGATCGCGTGGTCAACAGTAAGCCGGTGTGCCAGAAATGAGGTATAGAGGGGACTCTTACCTGCTCATGATCTCCATCGCGAGCACCCACAGGTCCAAGCTCACCAGCGTCAGCTTCACCATTAACGAGTTTGGTGAGTACTGTGGGATGAGCTCGGCCTCCATCTCGAGCTGGGAGGAGAATTGCTTGAACAAGAGAAAGACAACATGGGTGTCTCGGATCGGAGGCTGGTAAGCGGAGCGCTCGGAGCGTGTTTTGCTGAGCAGGGGGAAGAGGCGGTGTTGTAATAAGAATACGATCTCGAATGCTGGGAACGTGTGTAATTTGAGGAAAACTGCTGGTATACAAGCTGCGGATGGGTAAGAATAAGACACACCTTGCGGAAAGGTTGGTTGGTGGTAGTTCGTGAGCAGTACTCTCTTGATCAGCTCGAGAACAAACGTCGTGTGAAGGTCCTCGAGTTGAAGACGCTCTCTGTTATCCAACAGACAGAGGTCCTCGAAGATAGAAAACGCATCGAGGTCAACGGGACCGAGCACTTGTGTCGTCCCGCCCGGAAGAGTTATGGATTCAAACTCATCGGCGAGAAGCATGTGACATCCTCCTCTACGACCTAGTCGGCAAACATGACCAACTAGCGCAGTGTTGCCACTGCCTTGGACGACTCCACGGCCATCCTGAGTTATATTCATGCAGCCTGAAACGCAGGAGGGCCAGTCCATCCGTCAAGGAAGAGAATAAGGACCATAGATCAAAAGCACATACTTTTGCGAGCAGCCCGCTGTGAATGGTGGGGAAGTCGGCGATGAGGAATCGATGAGGGAGAAGAGAGTATGGAGGATCTTGAGCTGTTTTGTCAACACCTTGCGAAATGCCGTCGTTCATTGTTTGGATGATGGCCGGGATCGCAGAGAGGAAGACGGCACGAGGCGATGAGGGGTTGGAGGGAGCTGAGGGCAATGGTGATAACTTTGGCAAATTTTGGTTGAGCAGTCGATAAGGACGGGGCAAGAGGTCATCTTGGAGAACGATGTAGACGCACAGCTGGCACGACCACGACGCGATGCTTGTCTGAGACTCTGAGCGCCAAAAGGCGCAAGCCTCCGCTTACCTCCGAGTAACCGAGTCCTTGAGTCGGAATCACTCCGCACAAAATAGTTTGCTGATCCCTGCTGTTCAAGTTTCTCTTGTACAGTAACCTTTCTCTCCCCCGAGTCGACGCACTTCTCGCAGGTACCAAGGCACGTTGCTTCATTATTTTGCGATATTAGCGTCGGAGGCGCTAACAAACTTGGACATCTTACATAATACCATGTGACGTGCTGTCGCACTGCTTGCCAGTGGGGGCCTTGCAATTGTACAGTAGTGTCCTTGTGTGGCTCATTTACTCTCCCTCTGCCACACTGGAGTCGCACACTTTTCTTTTTCTTCTTTCACCATATCCATGAGAACACGTGGAAATTAAAAGGCCCCTTCTGCCTCTGCCTCTGCTGCCGAGCCAGATAATGAGTCGGTGGTCAGTTGCGCCTCTCGAGGGCCTGGCCAATGGCAGCTCGTCCAGGGTCGATTTCTCCGTGCCGGTCCTAGATGACATTGACATGGACCATCTCCCAAGGCTCATCCCTGATTCCTTCGAAGGTTCTTCTCAAGATGCCGTCTTGTCGTTTTACCGGCTCGTCGTCTTGCAAGCCGTAGATTTGGGCAGCGCCTATCGTGTTTCGGAGGAGTCGCGTGCTGAAATTGAAAGGAAGGACTTCGATCTGAACCATGCCTTACAAGACTGCGAATCGTCCATATCTTCTCTTGAAATACAGGTCAAGCCGCTTCAAGAGGAGCTTAATACCTTTGGTGAGAGTGAGTCTGTTTCCACGCTTCTCGGTTTACCCTTGCTCTTCAGCGTCATCCAACACAATTTAGAGTCGCAAATATCGACCCTGAGTAGCTCGGATTCTGTCTCATCCACGGAGCTCGACTCTTTCAGGCACAGGTAGGCAACATTGAACGCGAAAAACGTAGGCTTAAGGAGGATAGCGCTCAGCGCGATTGTGTGTTCCGTTTCTTAGTGTCATGTGGATATACCGAATAAGCATTATCAGAGGAAATACAGACCCTTTGTGTGAGTCTCAAGCAGTCCTCGGAAACTCAACTTGAGAACTCCGCTCGGCTGATTCTTCTACTAAAGTTCGTCCTTACGTGAATTAAAATGTAACCGCGACTTGTGCGAGCGATTCACCACCGTGGATATCGAGTGTAATCGTGTCACCGAGTATCTCATCGCTGCAAACGGCCAGGTTGATCAGCTACATAACGAGTGCGCGAACCTTCATGCTGAAAAGAAGACTTGGGAGGTGAGTATTTCCCATAATTCTGTCAATAAGGATTTGCAGGGCACGTGTTGATTTCAATTGCAGAGTGTTGTCGAAGAAAATAAGGTGTCGTCAATGGAGCGCTCGCACTTGTCTGACCTCATGGCGAATGTTCAGAAGATGCATAATGACATTGAGCGCTCTAGGGGAATGACCGACGACGTCTCAGATCCAATTCCTCGAAAACCAGAGGTTCGTCATTTTTTTTCCATTCTACCTTGTTTTGCATGGGCTGACGCGCTGATGTCCGACTAGTCAAGATTTACGTCACCAGCTTAACGAGGAGCGGCAGAACGTCCGGTGCATACTCTGCAACGGGTGGTTGAAACTAAATTATTACGGAGTTCGATCGATAATTACATGGTGTACCTCTCGCCGCTTCGTCTGAATCGCGTCTGAGAAGTCCCAGAAGAAATTCTCTGCCGGCGTCAGGGTGATATTTGCGTCCGCTGTGTACCAAATTGCCCAAGCGTGCTGATACAGATGTTGGAAGAACGGGCGCACGCGTGCGGGAAACGAATGGAATTGGTGGGTACGGGTGTAGGCAAACGCGCGAGGGAGTCCGGGAGTAAATACATGTGTTTAATGCATGTATGGAGATTTCTAGTTGTTGCCATAAGGTGGCGCAGAGTGCTCGGATATCGTCTAGAGTTGGGCCGCTTGTAGGCGGCGGCGCTGCGGGGTGACGTAGAACGAAGAGAGGTGTGAAGTGATGGCGTCCCATGCAACATAAGATGGTCGATACACGAGACGTTAAATATTGAGCGCAGCAACGCCCCCGAGGCGAGCAATGGTCCCGGTGGCTGTGGTGCGACGCTGCCTCCGCTCAACTCCCGCCAAACCGAGCGTCAGTCCGTAAAGATGAGACGGGGAGCGCAACGCAGACGAAGCCTCCTGCGGTTCATCGAAACCAGCGACGACATGTGGTGGAGGGGGGGGGTCAATGAGGAATGGGTCACGTGGTGGGTAGAGGCACCCCGCGGCACGAGCGAGTGTCTGCAGCGCGTCTAGGACGTCATCGAAGGGGGTGCCAGAAAGGTTCGTGGTAAAGAGGAAGGGTGCAAAAAGCGCAGGCCAGCCTCGTTAAGCATCCCGCGCACAGTTCGTAGCCCGGCCGGCTGGCTCGGTTTCGGGCAGCGTAGCAGAGCGCGTGGGCCTGGTGTGCGTACGGGCAGCCCGGTTTTAACCGCGAGTGGTTTTTGGACCACGAGGGTGTTGTAGAGAGGGAAAGGTATACCGCGCGAGGCCGTCGGAGAGTGAGACAAGGAATTACACGCCAAGCGTGGCACATCTCCGGGATGAGCGGCGCATGTACCTTGTCGAGTAGATCGGTGCTAACAGAAAGAAAGACACTGACGGGAAAAGGTTGGCAGCCTGTGGGCAGAATATTGATCAGGGAGACGTACCGTTACGCTCTCATTGCTGCCATTTGCACGCTCAGGCGAGCCTCAGTGCCAATCATCCCAACGGCGTTCGACGCCGTCACTGTCCGAGCTGCGGTGGCTATGAAGGTGTTATTGAGAGTCACTCACGGGTACACCCAAACCGTGCATCTATGCAGAGACACAGAACAGGTGGGACGTGAGGTGACGAGGCGCTTGAGGGTGGACATGAGGAGAGTGAAGACGCGTGCGCTAGAGGCGCGGCCGGTATCACTTCGGTTGCCAAGGCATCGTAACGCTGCCAAACTTGTGCATGAGCTTGGCATCGCTGCAAAGCCTACACGTATCGCGTGGTCACCAGTAAGCCGGTGCGTGAGAAATTAGGTATAGAGGGCAGCCTTACCTGCGCATGATCTCCATCGCGAGCACCCTCATCCACCCAAGCCATCAGTCTCGCAACCAACGAGTATGATGAGTAGTGTGAAGATGAATTCGGCCTCCGTCTCGAGCTCGGAAGAGAGTTGCTTGAGCAAGAGGAGGATAGCTCGGGTGCCGCGGAGGGCAAGCGGGGAAGCGCAGCGCTCAGAGAGGTTTTGAGAAGCAGTGTTAATAGGTGGTGTTGTAAAGGAGTAAGGTCTCGGAACCTGTGAACATGAGAAGGATTCGAGGACGACCGCTGGCATAGACGTCTCGGATGGGTGAAGCGGAAGAGAGACACACCTTGCGGAAGGGCTCGAGGTAGTTGGTGAGTACGCTCTCGATCAGCTCGAGATCAAGGTCTTGTGGAGGCACTCGTGTGGTAGGAATTGCGACGCTCTCCGTTACCCAACAGACGGGGGTCCCCGAAGATAGCAAACGCATCGTGGGCAGTAATACCGAGCTCTTTTGCCGCCCCGTTCGGAAGAGTTATCGATCCAAGCTCATTTGCGAGTAGCATGTGGCGGTCTTCCCCTACAACCCTGTCAACGACGATCATGACCGATTGGCGCAAGGTTACCACCGCCGTGGACGACACTACAGCCGTCCAAGGTTCATGCGGCCTGAAACCCAGAAGGAGGACCTATCCACCCGTCAAGGAAGAGAAGAGGGAGCACAGAACAAAAACACATACGTCTGCGAGTAGTCTGTCGTGGATGGCGGGGAACTCAGCGATGAGGGAGAGGAGAGTCTGGATGATCTTGAGCTGTATGTCTGCACCTTGCGATTGCGACATGCAGTCGTTCATTGTTTGGATGATGGCCGGGATCGCAGAGAGGGAGACGGCGCGCAAGGTGAAGAGGCGTTGGAGGGAGCTGAGGGCAACGGTGATAAACGTGGCATTTTTCGTTGAGCAAGTCACGAAAACGGGGTGAAGGAGGTGTTGTGGATGCCAGTCATCTGTCGTGATAAGGTCATACTGTACCTGGCGGGCATATCGGAGAGATCATTTGGACAGCAATAGACGCACAAGCGACACGACTGATGCGACCACGACGCGATGCTTCAAGCACGTCTCCGCTGGCCCTGATCCGAATCCCGCCTTCAATCACTCCGCACAAAATTAATTTGTTGACCCCTTCTGTGTTTCTCTTGTAACTCTTCTCTCCGAGTCAACACACTTCCCCCAGGTACCAAAACATCGACCCGTTGCTTCAACCCGAGGCACGCTACCTGAAGGGCATTCCGTTGCGAGAAACGACGTGCGTACTTCCGTTTTTTTCCTTACCCAAGTATCGTGTCTGACCTCGAATGGCTTACCACCCTGCCTTGGCCCTACCGCCACTTGGCTCTGATACCCTTTTTTTGTGAATTTATTCTGGTGCATGTAACTACGGACAAAGATGCGGTCACGCCATGGGCGTTCAATATTCAATATATGATTGGTTGATGGCTAAGACTTGGAATGTTGTGTGTGGGGTGAACGGGGTGGTGGGCGTTTCATGCGTCAGTTGATATTGCGGGGCTTCGAACAGTTACCTTGGGGCAGCTACAAGGGCATGTGCGTGCGTTATACGTACTGTATTCGATTCTGGACAGCATCGTTATGATAACGGTTGTACTTACCTACCGAGAATGCTTCACCCACGGCATGTGGGAACGATGTCTGGGAAATGAATCTAGATATCATTCCAGGAACGATAACGAGGTCTGCGTGTTTACCAGCGATTTTTCGAAGAGCTGGTCTAAGGGCCGAACCCTGCCACGCAGCACATTGAGAATGCGGCAGCTCCCCATAGGTGCCACAAGTTCTTCGCGATCGGGTGGACAAACGTCCATCGAAGGTAGCGTGCTTTGTATTTGCCCGTGAAGGCGTGCACTGAAAAGTAACAAGGGGAAGTTGCCACGTGAGCAGAACCGAAGGGACGGCACTCTCCGATCACATGTCAAGATGCTTCTCCCACGGTGTCTATATCCAGTTAGATGAAAAACGAGGAACAAGGATTTACAGACGCACGACGGATCCGTCACTCTATCCCCATAACATTCTCCTCCAGTTACCCACTATGTTGAAAGATAAGATGGGAACCGCTAGATAGATAGCTTTCAGTCGTGTGTAAACAGACTGTATTAGATAGCACTGTACCTAGATAGATAGCTCTATGGTAATAACATGATAAGATAAGTATCATAAGGAGCGTGATAAGATAAGAGAGGACTCACTTCAGTCGTGTGTAAACAGACTGAAGAGATCGCTCTGTAAATACACTAGTTATATACTGTAACGACCGTGTACATCATGTGCTGGCCATCATCTAATATATGACTGGCCATCATACTCATATCAGTGAGAAATATATTGTAGATTGTCTCTGATTATACATGAAACGCGTACATATACTGTATCTACGTATGTGATCCTCGGATCACCGGACATCCGAGACGCGGATCACTGATCCGGTCCGCGGGACCTGTTGGCCCGACACACGCGTTTCTCAACACACTAAACTCTCTAGTAGAATGGCCGTTAAACGAGATGCGGAGAACAAACAAATGTTCCTCAATGCGTGTGTGCTACTGATTGCCTGTGACTAATGACTGTTCTAATAGTGACCTATTACTACTCCAGCCCAGGTCCCTCAGCATCGCAAAGCGCAGGACTTGGGTACGTCAATCCCTTCTTTTGTGTAGTAGTATTGGCAGAGAACCATCCTGGAACAGCACTCAAATCGCTGAATCGCACGGAAGACTATCCCTTGGACAATCCGACCTGCGCGTTATAGTCACGGGTTCGTGCTTATCGATTCCTTGATACCTCGATGGTTTTTAATCGTTTGCTTAGTCCTTCGAGCTGTTAACGCTCCAAATATCAAGAAGTATCGCTTCCTCGAGAGAAAACTCTCTGTCACCGTTTCCAACGCTGAGACAACTGCGAAGACCGCAGATGTTCGGGTCGAGAAACATATGGCAAAGTGGGACCAGAGCCTGGATCCATTGTAGGTCTTCCTTTTTCCCTCTAATTTTATACCTAAAGCTCCACTCAGCCTTGTACAACCGTCTTCACACCTCACACTTCGTCTTTATGCGAAGCGGGGGTCCGCACATCCCGACATCCTTATAGGGACTCATGAGATGCCTATACCCCCAGCCTCTCAAAGTGGTTCGTTTTTTTGATAATTTTCTTTCCTTCAATCAATTGAACATCTCGCGTCCAGATATCCCCTGTGTCCTCGAGAACAACATCGCGGAAGCTGCGCGGTCAACGCAGCCAGTCACAGTTTACATAACTGTCAAGATTACACCTCCGACGCTGTATAACAGCCCGCCAAGTATACCGACCGCAGATGATGATTCTCCCGCCGAAGAAGCTCTTGTAGCGGGACGCATTCAGCTCCCCACCCCCAACACCCTTTACCCTTGTCACATGACCAAACCGTCGAAACTGGCAATAATAAGCCGCAGAGTCGTGAAGGGGCGTCGCCTAGTACTGGTACTAAGAATACTCGTCTTGCTCTCGATGGGGCCGATGAAGCCATGAAGCCGATTGGTCGATCGAATACGTGGGAAGGGGCCGTCGGGAGGATCAAGTGGGTGATGGATACGTTGAGCCCAATTGCAGAAGTGTGCAAAATACCCTTTTGATGTCCTTAGCTGAGCTAACTTCCACACTTAGCTTTTCCCACTCGCAAAGATGGCACACGGTTTACTGTTAACAATCCCCAAGGCACGTCCATTTCTGTCATTTTCCGAACGAGACGCTCATGCCATATTGGTCTGGGTCACAGACCCTCCTGGAACAGTACCAACTTGACCACAATGTTCAAACCCTACTCCAAGCCGTGCATAATGCGTTTGACTTTGCACATCATGAGGACACTTTGAAATCCATCAAGCCCCAATCCGAACAGGCACGAATTCTCACTCTTATGCTGCAGGATGTTGGTAGTTGCTGCGACTTTATCCAATCGTATGCAGGAAAGGATTCACACTTCTGTGCGTCATCTTCATTTTTTTCATTGGCCTTTGTAAACATGCTATTTTCAGGGAAACGTACATTAAAGAATATGGGAGACGGACCGGAAGATAAAATCAAGGAGCTGTCCGATGTCCTTGTCGAACGCCGAAGTGCCTTCTTGGGCCAAGCTACCATCTCTACGCAGATTACTGCGTTCCAAATTCTGGACGGCGTCCTAAAGATATCAACTCAACTTTCAAACGTCGGTAAGTAGTCTTTGTTGGCTTTTGGGTTACCGATCTGATAGTTGTCATAGAACTCGATGCAATAATCAGAGAAATCCCTCACGCGGTCAACTCGCGATTTAATCCCGACAAGGGCTGTCTTGTGGGAACACGCGTGGCATTCCTGGAATTCATTATCAACTGGGTGAATGACCCGAACCCCGACTCGGAACGTGCTCTTGTTCTTTTCGGGCAAGCAGGCACGGGAAAGTCATCGATCGCCCACGAGATCGCAGGACTGTTCGACAAAATGAACCGACTTACGTCGTCGTTTATCTTTTCACGGAGTGAACAATCCGAACGAAAGGCATATCACCTATTTACGACTCTTGCTCACCATCTCTCCGACCGATATCCTTCGTTTAAAACCGCTCTTGGAAATGTCGTAAGGGACAACACCGATCTTCGAGGTGGCACTCGTAACTATCGTACCCTGTTCGAATCCCTCATTTTGGAGCCACTTAAGGACCTGCACATCGTCGGTCCTATTCTTGTGGTAATCGATGCCCTCGACGAGAGTGAGGACGCAACTGGCAGAACTGGGTTACACACATTTCTCGCAGAAAACCTCAATAGACTTCCGTCGAACTTCCGCGTGGTCATCACCTCGAGACCAGAGCACCCTATCGTATCTGCGCTTGCAGGAGCGCCATCAGTCAAGATCAAATATATGAATGATACCGAGCTGGCGGCTGAGACGCATGGGGATATTGTCGCATTTTTTCAGCAGAGACTCCCTTCGAATGAGTTCAGGCATTACGTCAAAGCGCTGGCAGAAAAAGCAGAGGGGTTGTTTCAGTGGGCAGCAGTCGCCAGTCAACTTATCCTAGATCCCCCGCGCGCTTTCGTTATAGTAGCGAAAAGTGTATCAACCATCTTTTGGAGCCCATTACAGATCGCCATGGACAAGACCTGTTGGACGGGTTATACAAAGAAGTCCTGGAAGGATACTTCAACGACCAAGAAGCACGGGATCTCTTCCGCTCTGTTGTTGGACAACTGATTACTTCAATCGAACTCCTCACTATCCGCTCACTCGTTCCTCTGCGACAGCACGGCTCTTACGAGGATGACAGTGGCACCGCCGTCACTGGAATACTGAGTC
The DNA here is from genome assembly GCA_022496225.1 of Russula aff. rugulosa BPL654. Taxonomy (NCBI): domain Eukaryota; kingdom Fungi; phylum Basidiomycota; class Agaricomycetes; order Russulales; family Russulaceae; genus Russula; species Russula aff. rugulosa BPL654. The sequence continues at coordinate 6,192 of WTXE01000215.1, read as the reverse complement.
GTCTCGGCTCATTGTTAAGTAATGTCAATTCATCCGACAAAAACCTCCCCATCATCCCTCTCCATACATCATTCCGTGACTTCCTCACAAATGAAGACAAGAGCGGCGAATTTTATGTCGGCATCCGTGTCGCTCACCATCAATTAGCTCATTCCTGTCTCAATCTACTACTCGATTTCCGCGATGGCCTCAAATTCAATATCTGCAAACTCGAAACGTCGTATCTCGCCAATGATGACGTCGAAGACCTTAACATGCGCATTGATCAACACATTCCGCCCGTTCTGTTATATGCATGTCGTTTCTGGGGCGGTCATTTGAAAAACACTGATTTCAAGACGGATCTGTTTGATAAAGTTGAAACTCTCTTCAAGGAGAAATTCCTGTTTTGGCTGGAGGCCCTTAGCTTGACCAGAAATATTCGTCTTGTTCCATCAGCGATCGCAACTCTGAATATGTGGTTGGCGTCTGGTCAGAGTGTGAGTATAACTGCTGCTCCGATGAGAAATGCCAATGACTAATTACTACGTCCACAACAGGATTCTCGAAGAGAGCTTGAGGGATTCAGGTCATTCGTCAACGACGCCACTGTATTTGTACGGCATTTCGGGATGGCCATTGCGAAAAGTGCACCACATATCTATATTTCCGCTCTACCATTTGCACCGACCTGTTCCCTTGTCTCCAAGCTATATTCTACCTCATTTTCTCGAATCCTACACGTGGAACGTGGACAATTGTCTCATTGGCCATCAGAAGAGATGGCAATTTCAAACTTTGGGGCCGCAGTCGTATCTGTTGCATTCTCGCCAGATGGCCAGCACGTCGTCTCAGGTTCAGTGGATCAAACAATTCGTGTGTGGGATGCCATGACGGGAGAGACGACGGCAGGCCCTTTCATAGGACACACAGAAGAGGTCTTGTCTGTGGCATTCTCGCCAAATGGCCAGTACATCGTCTCAGGTTCATGCGATCAAACAATTCGTGTTTGGAATGCCATGTCGGGAGAGACGGCAGCAGGCCCTTTCGCTGGACACACAAATTGGGTCTGGTCTGTGGCATTCTCGCCAGATGGCCAGTACATTGTCTCCGGTTCTTTTGATCGAACAATTCGTATGTGGAATGCCATGACGGGAGAGACAGCGGCAGGCCCTTTCGCTGGACACACAAAGTGGGTCTACTCTGTGGCATTCTCGTCAGATGGTCAGCGCGTCGTCTCAGGTTCAGCGGATCAAACAATTCGCGTGTGGGATGCCATGACGGGAGAGACGACGGCAGGCCCTTTCACGGGACACACCGGGCCGGTCTGGTCTGTGGCATTCTCGCCAGATGGCCAGCACATCGTCTCGGGTTCAGAAGATCAAACAATTCGTGTGTGGAATGCCATGAAAGGAGAGACAACGGCAAGCCCTTTCGCTGGACACACAAATTGGGTCTGGTCTGTGGCATTCTCGCCAGATGGCCAGTACATCGCCTCAGGTTCAAAGGATCAAACAGTTCGTGTGTGGAATTCCATGACAGGAGAGACGGCGGCAGGTCCTTTTACTGGGCACACACATTGGGTCCACTCTGTGGCATTCTCGCCAGATGGCCAGCACATCGCCTCGGCTTCACAGGATGGGACAATTCGTGTGTGGAATGTCATGACGAGAGAGGGGGCGGTGGGCCCTTTCACTGGTCACATAGGGGAGGTAAACTCTGTGGCATTCTCGCCAGATGGCCAGCTCATCGTCTCAGGTTCGGATGATCCAACAATTCGTGTGTGGAATGCCATGACGGGAGAGACGGCGGCAGGTCCTTTTACTGGACACACAGATTGGATCTGGTCTGTGGCATTCTCGCCAGATGGCCAGCACATCGTCTCAGGTTCAGGCGATCAAACAATTCGTGTATGGAATGCCATGACGGGAGAGACGGCGGCAAGCCCTTTCACTGGACACACAGATCGGGTCAAGTCTGTGGCATTCTCGCCAGATGGCCAACACGTTGTCTCAGGTTCTTCCGATGAAACAATTCGTGTTTGGAATGCCATGATGGGAGAGCGCGCAACAGGCCCTTTCATTGGACACACAGATAAGGTCCGGTCTGTGGCATTCTCGCCAGATGGCCAGTACATCGTCTCAGGATCAAAGGATCAAACAGTTCGCGTGTGGAATGCCATGACAGGAGAGACGGTGGCGGGCCCATTTACCGGGCACACACATCGGGTCCACTCTGTGGCATTCTCGCCAGATGGTCAGCACATCGCCTCAGCCTCAGAGGATGGAACAATTCTTATATGGAACGTCATGACGAGAGAGACGGCGGTGGGCCCTCGTATTGGACACACAAGTTCGGTCTGGTCTGTGGCATTCTCGCCAGATGGCCAGCACATCGTCTCAGGTTCTTTGGATCGAACATTTCGTTTGTGGGATGCCATGACGGGAGAGACAGTGGCAGGCCCTTTCACTGGACACACAGATTCGGTCAACTGTGTGGCATTCTCACCAGATGGCATGAACATCGTCTCATGTTCAAACGATAGGACAATTCGAGTTTCGGATGTTACAATGGGGAAAATGGAAACTACAGATGATGTTGACTTCACTGAGCACTTCATGATCAATGACGAGGGCTGGGCATGTGGTAGCGATGGTGAATTATTAATGTGGATCCCCTCGGTACAAAGGAAATATCTTTACCGTCGAAGTACTATTTGGATTTCTGGCAAACGTGGAGTTATTCTTAATCGTTCTAATTTTGTGCACGGATACAGTTGGGCTACTTGCATTAATGGCTAGATACCAGTGCTCTAATAATCTACAGTTTTTTCGGTAGATCATCGATCATCCTAAAGCATCTTCCGGAACTACAGTATACGGTAGTAAAACCTAGCTTCTTTACCAATTCTGGGTCAATAAACTTGGCATTCAAGACTTACACTGAAGCCCGATGCTATCGTTCTGTAACAGTAAATTGTAGGGCCGGGCTTGCCTGATGGCGTAGAGCTAATATGTGCCTGCCATATCTCGCATAATACGTTTACGCAGCATTCCTGGGAAGCGTGCGAGAAATTACAGGCACTCGGCGCACGGCAAAGATCAATTCCACTTCTCTTGAGACCTTGGCGAGACCGACGCCACGAGTGGTTGGTAGGGGCGTGAACGTGAAGAGAACATCTCCACTACCCAAAGGAAAGTAAAACGATCATGTCACGATCATCGCGACCCGCCAAACCCACTCCCGACTCCCTTCAGACCTCGCCAGTTCCCTCGCATAGAACAACACGGGGTGGCCTGCGCCCCGTCCACTACTACTAGGATCGTGAATCCGACCTGTTACCTCATCATCCATTCCTTCCTTTCTTTCTCCGCAGGTACGCCAGATAATACAGGCGTTCCGCAATCCACCCAGTTGGCGTATTACCCAGTACGGATGCGATCTCACAGAGTAGTGAGCAGAAATGGAACACATGAGCGCGCGATGAACGCTTCGCGGAGTCCACTATGAGATCGGCAGGAGGGAGAGATGTGTCGACAACTTAAGTAAGTAGGGTGACGGTGCGAACATCACCGAGGATTCCACGGGGGACAAAAGAGATTGTGTGCGTACCGGGTCACCCTTTGCGTACCTGGACGGAGTTTCTAAGAGAGCTGCTCAGAGTTACCCGGCCATAGTCGAAGCTCCCGTAGTTTATGCAATGCATATAGTAGCTCCTCGATTAGTCAGGTATAGCTCACAACCTCATATTATGTAGCGCGTACCTTGGGAATGGGAGGTTTCCGCAGATCGTCATCCGCGACGTAACTGTCAGGGGTAGAACGGCATCGGCCGAGCGACTCTTCATCACGAAGATTCATGCATATTCATGATCTAAAAGAAGCATTTACTCTAATAGGGGATATTATCGAAGAGCGCGGATCCTGCCTTTTGAGGTAACAGAACAGATGAAGAATGATAGGTTATAATAAGACACCGATGAGAGAAACGTTCTCTCGAGACTCACCGCGCGGGCGCCGCGCTGCCCATTCTTTCGCCATCAGCCTTGTCACCTCACGCGACAAACTTGCCATTTGGCTCTGTTTTAGACTACTCAGTGTAGGTGCGTATTCGCCGTCCGATTCGTTTTATAGGTGCTGCAGGCCCTGCTGAACAAGACCTTGGCTAACTGCGTAATGAGATAATCGGGGACGCGACCAGGTGTGGCAGCACCGCGTGTGGTAAGAACGTAATCTGCATCTTGGAATGCCTCGAGTGCCGCAAATCACCTCGAGTCAAGCGTCCTGGCTTGGAAAAGCGCGGCAGCGACGAGTGCCCGTAAACACACCAAATTGCGAGGGCTAAGTCCCGGACTCCCGGTAGCTGTAGTTTGACGTCACCTTCCCGTCTTGAGTCCCTTAAGTAAAACGGGGGAGCACAACATAGACGAAGCCTGTTGCGGCTTATCGAGCGCGGCGTCGACACGTGTAGGGAGTGCGGTCACGTGAGGTGGGCAGGCGAGGAACCCTGCGGCGCGAGCGAGCGTTTGCATCGCGCCTAGGTCGTCATCGAAGGGGGTGCCAGAAAGGTTCGTGGTAAAGAGAAAGGGTTGCAAAAAGCGCAGGCCAGCCTCGTTAAGCATCCCGCGCACAGTTCGTAACCCGGCCGGGCTGGCTCGGTTTCGGGCAGCGTAGCGAGCTGCGTGGGCCCGGTGTGCGCACGGGCAGCCCGGTTTAACCCGCGAGTGGTTTTTGGACTACGAGGGTGTTGTAAAGGGGGAAGTTATACCGCGCGAGGCCGTCGGAGAGTGAGACGAGGCATTACACGCCAAGCTTGGCACGTCTCCGGGATGAGCGGCGCATCTACGTTGTCGAGCAGATCGGTGCTAACGGAAAGAAAGACACTGACGGGAAAAGGTTGGCAGCTTGTGGGCAGAATATTGATCAGGGAGACGCACCATTACACTCTCATTTGCACGCTCAGGCGAGCCTGAGTGCCAATCATCCCAACGGCATTCGGCGCCGACACTTTCCGAGCTGGGGTGGCTATGAAGGTGCTATTGAGAGTCGCTCACGGGTACACCCACACCGTGCATTTATGCAGAGACACTGGACAGAGGGTGGACATGAGGAGAGTGAGGGACGTGTGCGCTAGAGGCGCCGCCGGTATCGCCATCGGTTGCCAAGGCATCGTAACGCTGCCAGACTTGCGCATGAACTTGGTATTGCTGCAAAGCCTGCACGCATATGTACGGATATAGGATCGCGTGGTCACCAGTAAGCCAGTGCGCGAGAAATTAGGTATACAGGGGAGCCTTACCCGCGTATGATCTCCATCGCGAGTACCCTCATCCACCCAAGCCATCAGTCTCGCCGCCAATGAGTTTGATGAGTAGTGTGAGGATGACTTCGACCTCCGGCTCGAGCTCGGAAGGGAGTTGCTTGAGCAAGAGGAAGGATAGCTCGGGTGCCGCGGAGGGCAAGCGGGGAAGCGGAGCGCTCGGAGAGAGTTTTGAGAAGCAGCGTGAATAGGTGGTGTTGTAAAGGAGTAAGGTCTCGGAATGCTGTGAACATGAGAAGGATTTGAGGACGACTGCTGGCAGGTCTCGGATGAGTGAAGCGGAAGAAAGACACACACCTTGCGGAAGGGCTCGAGGTAGTTGGTGAGTACACTCTCGATCAGCTCGAGATCAAGGTCTTGTGGAGACACTCGTGTGTTAAGAGTTGCGGACGCTCTCCGTTACCCAACAGACGGAGGTCCCCGAAGATAGCAAACGCATCGTGAGCGGTGGGACCGAGCTGTTTTGTCGTCCCGTTCGGAAGAGATATCGATCCAGGCTCATTTGCGAGTAGCATGCGGCGGTCTTCCTCTACAACCCTGTTGACGACGATCATGACCGATTGGCGCAGTGTCGCCGCCGCCGTGGACGACACTACAGCCGTCCAATGTTCATGTGGCCTGAAACCCAGAAGGACCTATCCACCCGTCAAGGAAGAGAAGAGGGAGCACAGAACGAAAACACGTACGTCTGCGAGTAGTCTGCCGTGAATGGTGGGGAAGTCGGCGATGAGGGAGAGAAGAGTCTGGATGATCTGGAGCTGTATGTCTGCACCTTGCGATTGGGACATGCAGTCGTTCATTGTTTGGTTGATGGCCGGGATCGCAGAGAGGGAGACGGCGCGCAAGGCGATGAGGCGTTGGAGGGAGCTGAGGGCAATGGTGATAAACGTGGCA
>WTXE01000214.1:0-46212 GCA_022496225.1 Russula aff. rugulosa BPL654 | reverse complement strand
TGATCGTGCGCCCATGCTTACAGTAATATGCAAAGGAGGTGAGTGGTTGCGCGAAGACTCAATTGCGGAGTCTGCTCCAGGTCTAGGTGAGAAAATCCGGAAAGCTCCATTTTCAACCTTGCCAGTAAATTTTTCGCCATCCACAAGTTTTCTCTCACGACCGTCAAGTACAGTAATACTGTAAGTCGCTTACGAGTCTTCCGGGTGTCAAGATCAAATGCATGACTTTCCTTTCCTTCGCTTGCATGGTGCAACACAGCAGTAGTATTCACCAGTGGTATATTATGAATGTTTGCTTGCTCGTTCTGTTTTGCCTGTCACGGTATCCATCGACTTAGTATCGTAGACCTGCTTTCACAACTCGGAGTTACCCCTCCGATAGCGGGATTTATACAATCATGGAAATCGAGCAGCCTCCAACTGTCATAGTGGCGTTCCTTATCCCGTGTACGTAGGATGGCATTTTCAAAGTTGTACGTTCGATGAGGAAGGGCAAAGTCGCCCGCCCGCAGCTTTATCCACCACGTGGGGATGGCAGTTGCCGACCCCGGGGCCGCCACTTACGTTCTGCCTGGGAAAGGATTGCCAAAGTTGTTAGGACTCGGATTGTCGAGGGCCGTCATGATCGGAATTGTGATGAACGGTACCTTGAACAGAACTAGTACAAGTACGGCAATGCTACAAAGGCAAGGGAAGTCCATCAATGACCCGGATGATCCCGGATCATAGTGCGTCCGTAATCAAGTCAGTCAAACTGAGGTCGCGTCATCGAATTCGGACTGAGTGGACTCTAAAAAGCCTGGGCCCTTTGATAGCAAGTACGTTTCAATTTCCGGCGATGAAGGACGATACGAGTCGGCATTTCGTTATTTCGTATTCCAGATACTTTCTCTCACGCTCGAAGAGTTCAACTTAAGGCTCGAATCATCGAACAGGTGTCTGCAAGTACTGTCAAGCCAAGTGCTGCCACCGAAGGTGATGATGCTCAGTGAAGGATGTACAACGGAAGTTACGGAAGACGCACAATGCGTCTGAGCTCAAATGTGTTGTACGCTACCGTTCTAGCAGCCTGAGAAGCCCTTTGTACTGTTGGTACGTGTGAGCGCCTCTGTCTCTGTTTGACATCTTATCGTGGGTTTCATCACGCCTTGTCAACACCATATGAAGAACTAGGATCGGATCTGTCAAAATCAACGGTCACCTCCTGTCCCTTCCGTGCTTAAGTTCAGCAGAGTGCCTCTCCCAGTAGCTGACCAACCAGTGCCTTGGCCAAATTGCCTACTGTACTGCCCATGAGCGTCGGTTTCAACATCAACCCATTCCTTGGGTCATGTTCTCGGACTGTGGCTTCTTTCAGGTGCTGAGTCATCGTCGGATAATCTCTGATATATGGCGCTTTCCAGTGAGAACGTAGACCGTGAATTGGAGGTCCCATCAGATTGATAAACCTGTCAGTTGCCAAGTTCTACCGCCCCAAACTCAATTCCTATCATGGCAACCTTGCCTCCTATCCCTCCACACATAGCCCGGATGTGAGTACCATTGTGTCCGACGAGATCCTTTCTTCGGTATTCTGACCGTCTTTCTAGAACTGCACCATTAGTACGTGTGATAAACTCTTCCTCACCATCGGAGCGCCCACATCTTTCAATGTTAGCTTTTTGGCGATCTCTGGAACTGGGGCTTGTATGGTGTTCTCCTAGTCCAGACTTGTAAGTCCTCTCTTTGCGATGCTAGTCATGTCGCTCATCAAACCATAAAGACGTGTATAGCTACAATTTCCCTGAAGATAGTTGGCGCATCAAGCTACTTGGCATGCAACTTCCCTTGCATCTCTCTCCTCAACACCTGACAGTTCTTATATAGTGTACACTGTATTTTTACTCGAAACAGTACAAACAGCACTCAGCGGAGCAGACCTCTACTACTGGTTCGCCGCTGGTTTCGGTGATATGAAATCACCTCGATAGGAGCTTCTTGTCCGCCTTCGACGTCCCACTTATCGAATCTTTGGTGTCCGCGATGGTCCAATTTTTCTACGCTTATCGTGTCTGGGTGCTAAGCAATAGGAAGTCACGGTGGTTTTGCTTGCTAATTTGCATAGTGGGTCGATCATGAACGTCCCTAAAAGCACCCTTATTCAGTGCTTTCTTCCTTGTAGTGCTCCGCTCTCAACGCAGCAGGAGGATTCAGTGGTGGGATTTATGTTCGTGCTTTCTTCCAATCTTTGCTTGATCACTGGCTCACTGCCGCAGGCTCATATACTAGGAACGTTCGCCAGTAATCGAGCACTCCAAAACATTGCTATTGTATGAGTTTGATCCGTTACAATCTTCTCACCGAACTTGTCCCACTAACGGTGCCCGCATTTAGTCCTGGTTGTCCATGAACTCTTTCTCAGACATCCTTATCGCATCTTCGATGCTTTATTACGTAAATATTCGGCCTTTTGCCTTGACTGTCCAGAGCTGACTTAGGTTTGAATAAATGTAGTTGACCAAAAGAAGAAAGGAGATTGATGGCCTTTTCCATGACCATGCGTTGGTAAAAGTAATTAGATTGACCATCGAGACCAATATCTTGACGAGTAAGTCCACCCTGGGTTTTGCGAGCCTGAGGGAACCATTTTCACGCCCGGCGTTTTAGCTTCCGTAGGAATGGTCTCACTCCTGCTGATTATCATAGTTCCCGTGAGTGGCTCACACATCTACACTCAGCTCCGTAGTTGATATAATGTAAATATAGCACGAGAACTGGTACACATGCTCGTGAGAACCCATTTCTTCCCAGCTCCTCATTAGCTGTCACTGATCTTACTATCTGGTCTGTGGTTCGACACCGAAGAACGGCGATTCTAGGAAAACTGTGAGATCATCTCCTCTCGTAATCGCATCTGTTCATGTTCACTGATTACCTTGGCAGATACTCAAACACACTCCTCGTCTCGCTCAACAACCGCATTTCGGTCCGTAATGCGGCGAGCACTCAAGGACCTAATCGAAATCAGGGCATAGCCCTCACCGTCACCCCTCGCTCAGATAGTAGCACAGATATAACGTCCATGGATAATGAAGAATCTCCAGTTGGGGATAAGTTTCCGCGTAGGCTTAGCGGGTCAGTATGAGAGAGTTGGTTGACCATCGTGAGTACGGCGAGTTATCAACTAACTTATAAATGACATCACGAAACGTTCAGTTACGTCATGATTCGTTTCAGTTCATAGGCTGGACCTCTCTTTCAGTGGGTTATATAGGGTAAATGAGTCGTTCTTTACGTCTTGGGTCTTGCAGCAAGTGTTGCAGCGCGTACCTTGCATGGCGGGGTGGCATTCCTTATCCCGTGCAGGGTTGTGGCAGAGAGAGCTCCTGTAAATTCTGTTATTTAGAATGAATCGTACTGTATGCTTTGTTATAATGGAGGAGGAGTTTGCCCTGTAGTAGTCTCAGACTAGCGTGTGAAGAGGCGATGTTTGGTTGGTGATCAGATCACAAATCACGTGGTTGCGCTCTCAGACTCCCAGGATTTAAGGAAGAAGCCAGGCGAAGGACGTGTGGACCAATTAATGGCATATAGTTTATTAAAAGACTGATTGAGAGGTAGGGAGTGGGCATCAAGTAGAAACGGTAGCCTGCGGTGTGTAGTGGGAAAGGACGGCAGAACGGACAACTTCAGTTAGAGTCGCTTTGGTTCGTGGAGCGTGGCACAGCCAGGTCCCCGTGCACTCGGGTGGGGGCGATCGGCGCGATTGTTGCCACCTTCATTGGATGGTGCGTCATTTGTGGACAGGGCAGACATGGCTGGCTGAAGGATGGCCAGGTCAGAGTCAGGCAGGCAACCTGATTCCATAGGCATATCATCCAGGGACCGAGCAGAGTTAGACACGAGAGGCATTGAGACAGGACTACAAGTGCTGCCTGGGGGTGTCCATCCGAGAGCGCGGGCAATATGTTCAAACTGGGCCATTCCGCCCAATCGTCTGATGGAAAGGTCTACAGAAACCATTTCCTGGAAAAGCGAGTGAAGCGTGGGCGTGTGTTGCACAGGGATGGATGGCAGGTGTCTTACCGGCAGTGTTCCTTTGACCACGTCGCTTTGATCCTCCTCGAGATCCTTGTATGGTAACTTGGTAGTTATATCGCGTGCCTAGAACAGGGACATGTTGCAAGAAAAAGTAAGCGAATTGGTCTCGAAAGCAAAAGGAAAAAAATAGAGCGCACCTATTCGAGCACAGCCATTTTTTCCTGATGCGTCCAATTGTCCCTTGAACGCTCTGTGGGCAGCTCCTGCAGATAGCCTGTCGATTGTGGTCCCGAGCCCAAGCCTGTCCCCGTCGAAGGCATTGTGGCGAAGAGCAGCTCTTGACGCGCTTGACGCTACATCCATTGATTGGCCGCGAGTTGCTTCTGGTCACTTGAACTTTCCCACGGACATTTCTTTCTTACACACCGCCGTCCTGGAGACCGTCGGAGGTGCATTCTGTGACTCGTCTTCCAGAGTCGGAGAATAGCGGGAGTAATCCTACCTCTGACGAACGAGAGATCACGCCAAGGATCACGCACTGGCAAGCGGGGTCGTTGTGCCTCGTCACTAACGGGGTAGTGACAACGAGGATCCTTTCCTCTTTGATAACATCCTTTCTTCGTCTCCCACCAAGAGGGAAGCACATGACGACGGCACCACACGCGCGCTCTCCTCTTCCCTTCTTCGTCGGGTGTCAATCGTAGTCGTTGAACCCAACCCAAAGCCCGCGGCGCACCGATTCAGCCTTCTAAGCGAGCGCGTATCCGAAGAGACCACCTTCGAGCAGGAAAATTTGCGATGCAGAAGTGCGGCGCTGGAGCTTGCGCGTTCCCGCGAGCGGGCTGCCCGAGGACATGATCCACATGCTCGAAGAGTTTGAGAAACTCGCGGTCGAACTGGGCCAGGCGCTGCCGAAGATAGTGGTGATGTTCTCGGCTGAATCTTTATCGATGAAGCGAATAGAGCGAGACGCTGCTGCTGCCCATTCGCCGGAGTTGCTGCGTCCTCCTCCTACCGTAGGGGATGAGAACGCGGGTTGGGTATGATGCGGGTACGGGACTTTCCTTGGCCAAGGAGAAGAGCTGTATTATCGATCCCGAGTAGGGTACCCAAGAACCTAGCGCCAGACCCACCGAGCCGTCTTCTGTTGCAGTTTCCAGCTCATCCGAGAAGAGCCTGACATGCATATATCTCCCTGAGGTAAGCCGTCTCCGAGTCCAACCGTTCTCTCAGCATTTTCCATCGGTCTATGACCTTATTCCAGCTCGCACTCGAGTTGTTATCAGACAGTTCAACTTCTCCAGTCCTACAACCCACACATGGCTTCCACAGCAGGCCAACACAGACCATGACAGACGACCCAATCAATGCCCACACGAACGCGCCTTCTTCTCAGCAGTCAAAGAACCGCAACCAACGAGCAGCGTCGGCAAGCGTCTAATAATGCCGCACTCAAAGAAGACCGAATCGGAATCCAGAGCAGCCATTGCCTCGGAGGCATGCCTTCTTACTCTACCGCGATGCCAGCGAGATCGAAATTTCGTACCCAGGCCCGGCCGCCAAATCAAAGTCGGCATTGCCAATCTTGAAGTTGTCGCGTCGCCGTCGCCGGCAGTCACGATGACAGTTACAGCAATGAAGGACCGACGTCGCGATCCTCGGGCACCGCTCTTCAAGTCGCTGCCAACACCCCAGCCCGAAATCTTCAAAGCGGGTAGCGCGACGCAACAGCAACAACAGCATCAAACGCAACCTTCTTGCACTTCGTATTATGCCTCACACACCAAGACGAACAACACCGCAGCGACGAATATCGTCCCAAGTGTTACAAGTGCGGATGCGAGCACCCTCCCACATCAACACCTTGCACCAGCAGGTTCGATCACAGCCGTCATCAGATCGAGGCGAGCAGCATCCTCCCGCGGATACGCCGCGCTCGGTCTCTGTATCAGCGCCTGCGCCCCCAACCGGGCGCAAACTGAAGCATATATTTGGCATCAGACCCACCGTTGTACTCGTCGTGCGGCTGTATGTGACCAGTCACCGATGGTGGTGGTGGTAGTACCATGAAACGTCTGGCGAGCGAGGTGGTACCGCTAGCGGCGCGGGAGGTAGTGGTGGTGGAGTAGCGTAGGATGTCGCGTCTGCCTTCTGTACGCGATCTGTTGAGAAACTGACTTGATTGTGATGTAACTTAAGCTTAGCTACAAGATGTACTCTCGTTAATATATTTGTTCCTGTCTCCGAGAGATAAGCTCACTCGGTACAAAGCCAGAGGAGAGCGCTTCTGGATAATTTTTTTACATCGTCATGGTGGGTGGCTAGATGCTGTCGTTTAACTATATTGGGCACATCCATGGCGGGTGGAAGCTAAAGACCAGTCGATGAAACGTCAAAATATTTGCCCAAAACAGATTTTATTTACACCAGGTAAAAGGAATCTATCTATGGCGGTTTGTAAAGCTAACAAACGGAATCATCTGAGATCTGCACTCGTGCGCTCGAATGGTCTGATACTGTACAACGGACTACACCCCTTCTAATATTTTAAAAGAAGTTGTTGTCCTTCTTGGGGCCATTATTCAAAAATTTGCTGTACCGCTCGGCCCACATCCCATCTACCTTATCGTCAAACGAACCTGGCATCGGCGCTGCCGACTCAGACGCCGCGCTCGACGGTCCCACCGACGCATGATCCGGGGTGGCTGTTGACAATTCTGGATTCGGCGTTGGCGCGTGGGGCGTAGCGGAACCTTCCTTCGAAAGTATCTCGTAGTGCTTGTCCCACGCCGAGGTAATACGATCGTCATACGATGCTGATTCCGGCGGTGTCACGGGCCTATCGGGGCCATTCTTTATAAATCCTTCGTAGTGCGCGGCCCACGCCTGATTAATCTTTTCGTCAAACGAAGGTGGTTTTGGCGCTGTCGACGACGGACTCGTCGGTTCCCCGACGAATGGTCCGGGTTGGCTGGTTCTGGGCTGGGCGGTGGCTGCTGCGCGTCCACATGTTCGGGGACCGGCGGCGCTGAGCCCGACGACACATGTGCGTCTGACGACCCAACCGATTTATCCGACGTCTCGAAGAACGTCCCCGCCTCCTCTAACAAGTCCTCTTCGACCACCCGCTTCCCCAACACAGGTATCACGTCTCTGGGTGTGCGCACCACATCGACGGCTGCGCGAGGGTTCTCTTGTACCTGTACAGGAGCCGCGAGAGCGAAGTCGATCACGGAAAGGATGAGAAGGATTCCAGGGGCCATGTTATAAAGACGCATTTTCGTTGAACGTGTTTGTGGATTAGGTGACGTTGCCGGTCGAGTAGTCAAACGAGCGTTCAGTGTTTTCAGTTGTCAAAATGAATGATGTAGGCGCTAACTTGAAGTCCAGAACAAACGAAAATGAGCTGAAGAAAATTGGTGGAGGTAGTGGATTAGCGAATTAAAGGTGAAGGGAGAAAGACACGCACTATCCAGTACCCAGTAACGTTAAGGTGAGAAAGGAGATTGTAGACTGATAGAGAAAATACCAGGTATTGGTGTGTTTTTATACCCGCTTGCGCAGAGGCCACTGGCATGAACCGAAGTCATTGATGGATACAACACTGGACCGACGTGTCAGATATAAAAAGCATCGCATCTGAGATCCGAAACACTAGCAAGCAAGCTGCCTAAGTACATGCGTTGAGGTTGTTGACCCGCGCTTCATGATCCGTCAAAGGTCACAGTCATGATCCGCTGGTCAACGGGATGATCACGTCCTCCTCGGCGAAAGGCCGATCTTGGTGCCTTGGTTGCGCTCTGGTCGCGGGAAACGTGTTCGCTGTGAGCAGAGTTGGTTGAAGGGTAATGACATTAGTGAAGTACTGGGCTGCCAGTGGACACAAAGCCCAAAAAGCCTGCTCAAGCTCGGTCCGTTTGAGCCCGGCCAGCTCCAGGTGACACAAGAAAGCCCGGGCTTTGAGCGCTTTAGCCTTGATAACTCGGGCGACCTAACTGAGATGCGAGTGTGGTTGCTGTAAGTTGCTGTACTCAGGCGGACGGAAAGCACCGTCGGGAGAAGCCTAGCTGGCTAGCCAGCCAAGCCAAGGTACTGTATTACGTAATATCTCTTTGATAGGCCAATATCGCTTCGGTATGTTCGGTTACCCTTCGTAGCATTGTCGGCCCGGACTCGGATATGCAACGGCGTTTTGGGTTGTACTTCACTACTGTACCATCCGAGTCCACGCAAGTGACGCAACTACACAGCCACAAAAGCGAACATTTCCGCAGATGCTCGGATCAAGTGGTTCAAAAATGCGCAAGAATTATCGCAAGTCCAGTAACGATCACATACACAGCGGGATTATTGTGGTCATAGGCGGATCGCTGCAGTGAACACACATTCCCTACACGCCTGTCGCAGCTCACAGGTGCTCACCGGCGCTCACCTCTCCGCTGGCTGCAAGTCGCAGCTCACCTCTCCAGCTTGCTGGACCGCAGGCTTCGCCCGACGGCGCTTTGCATCCGCCTGTGCAATCGCCCGAGTTATCAAAGGCTCAAGCTCTCCAGGCCCGGGCTTTCAGAAGCCCAGTTAAAGTTCACTGGCCCGGGACCTGAGAAGAGCTCAAACGGCCCCAGCGCATCACTAGTTGACAGTTGTGCTGCAATGTATCTCGAGCGCATGGGTGGGCGCAATAGTGATGCTGTGCACACTATTGCGCCCACCTCACACGTGATGGGTGCTGTGTTGTGCCACGTTTACCTGAGCTTTGTATGGGCGTAGTTGGCCAATTATATTATGTTTTACGTTTCATAGGGGATGCATGACTGATTTGGACAGGTTATGAAGTACATGCGGTACTTGATCGGTGTATGTGCCAGTGCCAGCGGGCTTTCCATCGATTTTTCAATTCCAGTTTGGGCGAAATCGACACAGATTGTCGATTTATGTGTGTCACACGCTCTCCGTCTCGCACGCTTATTGACCCGCTTGCGGCGTTCGTTGATGCGTTCTCCGCAAACCCAGCTTTTTGCGTGACACTTTGTCGGCATCCGCGGACAATACGTTAGACGCTCGTAGCTAGCTGATATAGCTAGCCTAGAATGATGGCGTAGATGTCTCGCCTCCGCCTCGATGTCGTCCGTGAGGACTCGTACAACGAGCAAGAGCTTGACCACCCGCCCTCTCCTCCCTCACTCTCAGCCCGATGCACGAGACCGACTACCGCCCGCAAACCGACTCTGGACTTCCAGCTCGTGACTGGTATCGACCGGGGTTTGGGCCTTCTGTTCCTCAACGGCTTGATCACTGTCTGCTGGGGGATCGCGCTCGTTGCCTTCCAGACCGGCAACGTGCCGATCGCCTGGAACTTATCGCAGTACGGGCAGCGCCACCGGGGGATCACGAACGTCATCGTCACCGGCGTCGCTACCGTCTCGACGTCCCATCTACAGTTTACCATCCAGAACACGGTCCGCGAGTATTCGGCTCTGCTTGTGCACCAAGGATTCACGCTGCGCCGATGGGCATGGATACAGGAGTTCGCGCGGGGGAGCATCCTGCCGCCGTTTACCTGGTGGAGGCACCCGGTGGCCTGGCCGATGTGGCTGCTCGTCTACGGCTTGATGGCGGCCCATTCTGCGTCTCTTGTTGCAATTCTCCAGCCTCGTAAGTCACGCTGCGGGTTCACTCGAACTTTCTGCACGAAGCTTTCCCCCTGCAGAATCACGTTGGGGGCATGTTATGTTCAACGATCCAATACCCTGCGGTGTCAATGCGGAATCGTTGACACTGAATCCGAACCTGACAGTGGTGTCGCATCTGGACAAAGTGGCGGAACAGATAGGATTGCAACTTGGGAATTACTACGGTGTGTACCCGATACTTGGGCACCTATGGAACCTACTTATAATTAGCCTGTTATCTCAGACCAAGTTGCTGCTAACACAACCACAGCAGTCACCGGCCGGACCTTTGTCAAGGACAACTTTGGCTATGGCGTTCTAGGCGGGCTGATCAACGGGTTGCTAGAGGTGCCCGGCGTGGAGATCGTTGCGGAATGCGTTATGCCAGATGAAGTGAACACGGTCCCGCTCGCCGCGCTCTGGTCCGCCGCGTTCCCTGGGCAGGTGCTCCCCGCCCCAACCATCACCAACGGCTCCGGCACATTTGGTGCCCTCCTCGAATCCACGTCGCAGCAAGCCGTTATCACCAGCGCCCCGACATTCAACCTCACAGGGACTCAGGGCGCGCTGTACGCCATCGTCAATAGGTCCGGTGGCGGCGGCCTCCTCACTGTCAACGCAACCGGCAGCATGGCGGGCTGCACGTGGACCGCCGTCCCGCGGCTCGTGCATCTGCAGAACTTCAACTATGTCTTCGCCACTATCGGCGCCGACAACGCGACGACGCTCCCGCTGCCCACCGGGCGTGCGGTGTACTCCGCCGTGCAGGGCATGGCGCAAGCCGTACGTCTCGGCGGTGCGCGTCTCGACTGGGTGTATGCGAGTCTCGACTGGGTGCAGAATGGAACCCTGAGGTACCCCGTGCCCGCGCCCGTGATGCTGCAGACGCTGCTCGCGGACGCACTCAAGGGCGCGCTCTCAGCGTACACCGACTACGCCATCTCCTCCGGGCACCTCGACCCCGCGCTCACCGGCGCGAGCCAGTGCCACAGTAACAACCGCACGCTGTCGCTGCACTGGCACTTCGGGAACGAGTACAACCTGGGGTGGATCGCGATTGGGCTGTCGATTGGGTTCGGGGCGCTCGCGATGTATGCTGTGTGGCATTTGCGGACGCTGGAGAGGATCAAGGAGCTTGATGCGCTGAAGGTGGTGGATGCGTTCAAGCTGGGGGTCAGCGCGATGGATGTGGAGGTCGAGGATGGGGCAGGGTTCTGTACGTGCGCGATGGGAGGGTTCAGCCTATTGTAAGTATATGAACCGGTGAGCTAACGCGGACGTGCACGGCACCATCTATTAAGGACAGCCTCGGTCTCGGGACGTTACTGCACGAGAGCTATATGTACTCACCTATTAAGGACAGTCTGTGCTATGTGAGTATGTAGAATAGTGTGTAAGTAAAGTGTCCGGCTCACCTCAGTCTCGGTGCGTTACTGCATGAGAGCTGAGGAGCTGGACGGGGACTCTATCAGAATATATCCACGGGAAACGAGCGCTCTATCTGTGCTGTGATGACAGCTTAACAAGAGCGGCAGTGTCAACTATGGTATGACGTCTGTCATCTGTCCGAGAGAGAATGTAGCTAAACGATGTATAGTACTGGTGCGCGTGAGCTCATACGATCGGGCGTTTCTGCGGGCGCTCCGCCACGCCGCCCAGCGCTCACTACGACACAGCCCACACCCACCGCTCGCTGACGGGCTGTATTTATATCACTGGGAGTAATTTTACCATGTTCTTGGTTCTCAATGCTACCGCACCCATTCGACTTCTGATTCAAGGATCGGGTGCCATGTTGAATCTCGTTGGAACAGGATGTTCCATTTTTCAGCGCCGAGTCCCCGTGCATTCTGTTGAAGGACAAGAATCATCAATGGGCCTTCGATGCGGAGCAAAGAAAGTTCAACGAATTTCGGATTGCACCCTTGCAATGAAATGCCTCAGATTTTTGCTGCGCGCAAATTCAAAAGTGCACGTCCGCGTCTCTCGTCACCATCAGTCTCGCGAATCAAAGCGCAACTCACATAGACTGTCAAGTTCTCATGTTCACGCCATCAGATGGCCTTTGACAGTGCTCCACTTTTTCTGGTTCTGGTTGAAGAAACCCTCGGCTTAGCACGCACACCCTTGTACTGCCACCTTGTAGAGATGATAGGACTAGTTTAGCGGGTGAGATAAGAGTGGATGCGCGCGGTTATCTAGATAGATAAGGATCTAATCTACGGTGTAAGTCTGTGATAATGTAAGATAGCCGGCTCACCTCAGTGTTCGCGCGTGCGGCACAATAACTGAGGGCTCTATTTACTCTGGCTCTTTTATTACTGTATGTGGCTCGATGCCCAGCAGTCGGTATGCTAACGGATATATAGTAATATACTACTGAATGTAATGATCGTATGGTAATCCTGCTAACTGCATGCACACGGGCGCTCCAACGGCGCTCGGACCGCTGGTATGCCCCATCACTTCCCCAATGGAAACTTTCCGCATCCGAAGCTACCCATAGCTTCGAGTCCTCCGTTGCGGACTCCTCTCGTTTCTCATTCAGGTTTAAGCTCTTGGATTCCTTTCTCTTCTCTACCCTCCCTGAGCACTCGCCTTGGCACCAGTCGCCCGCATACGGCGTCACGGTTGCTTACTCAGTCCCTTGGACAACCTTTCGTGGGTAGTATCCTAGTAGGGCAAGTAACTTAAGGGAAGGTGATCGAGGAAGAATTGATGGAGAAATTCCAAGAAATCAGACGATGGCCCCTGTTCGAGATCTTCCAGGTTCGGTCAAAGACGTCATTATCAACGTGCAGGGTAAGCAAAGTTCAAAAACTGTCCCTTGACCTATTCATCATGGTGCGTCCGTACCGCGTCAGAGAGATGTATCGGGCCATCCATCGCAGATACTAGTGTATCACACGCTTTGCGGGATCTGCAGTGCGGCATCGGTCTGGCGCCACAGTAATGAGACGGCAACACCATTTGGAGCTGCCAGATGTGGGCGCTAAACTTAGTGTGCCATAGAGCCAATACAATGAACCCGAAACAGTTCAAGCATCTGACAACGGCAGCGGCCTCGGGGATCAACTTTCAACCTAGGAAGCAGATCCTCTCGGAATACAGGGCGAGCCTACGGTACCGTGGGCAATCCCCATGGGGCGTAGCATCTACAACCCAAATCAATGCGACCCTGCAAGCGCTGAAACCTATTTTTCGGAATTTGCTAATTGTCGCATATGTACAGTACTCTTTGGTATCATGCAACAGCTTTATCCCCAATGTAGCTGAGCGCCAATCCCTGACTGAACTGTCTAGTGTAATTCCCGACTCGGACGAGGCTCCAATGGAGGAACCAACCCTGGCAATGTTCTCGCTATACCGGATTTGGACTCGGGGAATGAGACGTATCGTCAGGTGCTGAGCGCTGAGTCATCGTTGACCTCGTCTTTGATAAATATCGTCGCTTTGTTGCGAATGTAGAGACTCGGAGGGCCTACTGGTAGCTCAGATTGATAGCCCCTCTTTCTTAGCTTGCGAAACTCTGGTAGTCTACCGGGTGCGCCCGTCTCAGATTCAACTTCACATCATGTCACCCTTGCGTCCCATCCCCCCAAACATAGCCGAGATGTAAGTAACGTCGAGTCAAAGACCCCCTTTTCCGGTACGCTGACTGTTATGGCTAGCACTGCGCCTCTTGTACGTGCAACAGTTCCTTCCTACCATCATGGACGCTCACATCTTCTCCACCTTCGATTAGCTTCTTGGAGTTCTCTCCAATTGGTGCTTGTATGGTGTTCTGGTAGTCCAGACTTGTGAGCGTCACTGTCTTCTCGCAGTGCTGGTCTGGTTTCTCACCCGACCACAAAGATGTGTATAACTACAATTTCCCCGAGGATGGCAGACGCGTCAAGCTACTTGGTATGCAAAATTCTTACCCTCTTCTGTCTCTCTCGACTCCTAACAGTCCTTACATAGTGTACACCGTGTTTCTACTCGAAACAGTACAAACAGTGCTCACTGGCGCGGACGTCTATTACTGGTTCGCCTCTGGTTATGGCGATCTGAATCGCCTCACCAGTCCTTTTGCGTCCGCCATTGACGTCCCTATTATGGAATCTATATTGTCTGCAACGGTCCAATTTTTCTACGCTTATCGTGTCTGGATTCTCAGCAATAAGTCCCGGTGGTTTTGCTCGTTCATCTGTCTGGTGGGTCGATCACAAGCGCCTTTTAATCGCTCTCATTAGGTGCCTCCTTCCTCGTAGTTCTCCACTCTCAACGCAGCAATGGCGTTGACTGGTGGTATTCGTGTTCGTACCTTTACCTTTCATGGTTGCTCGTATTCTGGCTCACTGTCGCAGACTCAAGCAAAAACAAGGTTCGCCACGGGTGATCGAAGTCTCCAACACATCGCCATAGTATGAACATGAAATTTATGAGCGTCCCATCGGCTATGTCCAGCTGATGACCTCTGCATTTAGACCTGGCTGTCCGCGACCGTTGTCTCAGATATCCTTATCGCTTCTGCAATGGTTTATTATGTAAACAGTGCACCCTTTGCATCAGAGCATCCGGAGCTGACTTTGGTCTGGATAATATCAGCTGATCAGAAGACGAAAAGGAATGGACAGCGTTTTCCATAACAACGCCCTAGTAAAGATAGTTAGATTGACCGTCGAGACTAACGTATTGACGAGTAAGTACACCGCTGGTTGCTGTGGTACAATCACCTTCTCACGCACGTTTTAGCTTCCGTAGGGATCGTCTCGCTCCTGGTGTTCATCATATTTCCCGTGAGTGACCCACATATTACGACCATCTCTGTAGTTGACATACTTTAAATATAGGACAAAAACTGGTATATATGCCCGTAAGAGTCCGCTTCTCATCAGATCCTCGTTAGGCCCCATTATCTTACTATCTGGTTGTGGGTTTCCGCCTATGAAGAACGTCCATCCTCGGAAAATTGTGAGATTGTCGCTTTTCTGTCGCCCGCTCATTTGCGCATGCTCACCGATAAACTTGCCAGATACTCTAATACGCTCCTCGTCTCGCTCAACAATCGCATTTCGATCCGCAATGCAATGGCGAACACCCATGTAACTAGTAGTCTAAGTCCGGCCATAACCTTCGCCGTCGCCGCTCGCTCGGACAGTGACACCGATATGTCCTGCTTGCCAGTGGAGGGTGAGCGGTCCCCAGCTGCTCCTAAGTTTCAACTTAGCGGCGATGTATGAGCCTATGAGGGAGTCAGCCGTGGAGAGTACGATGGGTTATTCCTTTGCTTATTATTGTAAAGAAAACGTCATTTACGGGCTTACAGTTTAATTTTATTCAGTTTATACTGGGGTGCTTTTCAGTGGGTTGGATGAGATATATTCATCTCTAGCTGGTATGATACTTATTTGCCGTGCTATACACGCCTTCGTCAATTACCTTTTCACTAGCTACCTGTCCCATAGTACAAATGACCTACCTACGATAGAACTGCAACACGCATTGCAAGTAGCTTACTAGGGCGTCGTACTTTCAATATCAAGTTGTCCAGTTTGTGTTTATTCATTGCGCGTTATACTTCCCGTTTCGGCCATTGCCTTCACTAACCGTTGCACCTTTCTCTACATGGCGTACACGAAGATGACATTCCTTTCCCGGTCACGATTACATTTGGACAACCTCTATGAATTCTATTCATTTGATATGCCTTATTTGTAATTATGGAGGAAGGGAGGAAGTAAACAACGACAATGTTGAGGAAGGAGTAGAGACTGTTATGGTGACACCGGTGGCCTGGCCTGGTAGGTCCAAAAATCTGGTGGATCTGGGGCAATTACGTCTGTGCCGGAGTGTGTCCTGCACCATGGGGTCGCTGCATTACGTAGAATGGCTTGGTAACGATGCCTGTGGAATGTTATAATTAATGAAGGGTTGTACAATGTCGGATAACAACTTACAGTCGCGTTGTCGCGATCCAAGGCCTTCTGTGCCCGACGCCGCAGTCTGCTTGCCTTCTCCGCTTCTCGAGCTTGAGTAATACTGTTCTTGAGGTATATCTGGTATTTGGAACATCGCAACCGATGACGAGTCATGCCTGACGAAGTCGAACAGTACCGTGGGCACGTTAAGCAGCAGCGCTCCATGAGATGAGTTGGGTGGTGTAGTGAAGAGAAGTGCGGGTGTGGAGTAAGAAGCTTATATATATAGATGCTCAGCCGTATCAACACTTCACGCGTGGCGAATCAACTTGGCGCGATGTACGGACACGGTGTCACGTGTAAGCACAAAGTCGAGGCGGAACTCTCAGAGAAGTAGGGTGTCGGAGGTACAGCCACCGCGCATCGTCTTGATAGAATAGCCGGCACCCGCATGTGGGTGCACGTTACTTCTTAAGCTTCTTTTCTTCTTCGCACTTCTACTGTTTTCCATTGGGGACACAAAAGCGTCCATTAGATTACCTTACACAGCAGTCCACAGTACGAGTAAAACATCCCCAACGAGTCGTAAAAAGGGATAAAAGACATTAGCATAGATGCCTGTGACCTCAGTCTCTCTTCCGGGAACTGAGTCAGCGCCCTACGCGCACCTTTAGTCCTCAACATAGGGAAAGGGAGATACCAGAGGCGGGGATTATATACACGAAACCAAGCCACAGGACACAATGAATGCGGACAATGAAATGAGTGGACAATGAAGAAAGTCAGCTGCGTGCACGCGTCGGCCTGAAAACACGAACTCTGGCCAAAGCACGTGACCGCGTTCTCTGTTATAGCCCCTCTGCCGCCGTGATTCTACATTCGCTCGCTGATCCCACTGGCATTTCCTCGTCTCCGCCACTCCCCTTACAGTAAAGCTCTCACCAACACCTCAAAAACACCTCAAAAATTCTTACCGCTCTTTTCCGCACTCCGATGGATCACTACCCTACAGGAATCTCCGACTAAATCCTTCGTCCCTTGTCGTCCCTCGGAGTCCGGCTAAGCGCCAAGCAGTCTAGCATCTCGGTCCGTTAGCTATTTTACCAGTAATGCAGATTTTGTTTCCCTATTTGGCACAGCGTGTTTTACTCGGATGGTGTTAAGTCAAGCTGAGCAGCCTGAGAGCGGTCCCGCATCGCTGGCCGCGCCGGAGAGATCGCCGTGTTGACCAATCGCAATGCCCCTTCGTTGTCCGCGATTACAGTTACAGTTATGATAACCCTCACTTGACGTTTGGACTGCCTCTCGTAGGTATCATAAGAAGAGGTTCTAGACACACGTATTGCGTAACCGTAAAAGCCAGCCGAATTAAACCGAATCCGGAACTTGAAGAGCCCGAACCTCCGACAGCGGCTTCAACTTCAGCCCAGAATTACGTTATCTACAGGTATGAAGTATAGCATTTCCCATGGGCGTGGGGATTTACAATGCAACCCAATCATGCGACCCTGTAAACACTGAAACTTAACTTTTAGTATACCTACCAATCGTCATCCCGTCTCCTGTACAGTATGTGTGACTCGGACCTTCTTAAGACCGAACGGTGGATCACGGTAAGTAATCCTACTCTTTTCTTGGTGCAACGGCTTTACCCTCGACGTAGATGAGCGCCAATCCATTGACCGAATTGTCTAGTGTAATCCCCGACTCGGACGAGGCTCCAATGCAGGAACCAACTCTTGGGCCATGTATTCGCTATTACAGAACCCCATTGGATTTGGGGTATGAACTCATCCTTGGGTACCGTGCGCTGAGTCACCTTCGACCCCGTCTCTGATAAATGTCGCTCTGTCGAGAATCTATCTCGGCTTGATAGGCCCGTCTTCTTAAGTTGAGAAGCTCTTCCATCCGTACTCCCCATCTGCACATCGACTCTCCATTATGTCATCCTTGCCACCCATCCCTCGAAACATCGCCGAAATGTGAGTGACGTTGTGTCAAGCCTTTTCTTGGTATCCTGACTGCTATTCTTAGAACTGCACCACTTGTACGTGTAGCAATCTCCTCCTTATCATGACGGATGCCTACCTCTTATCTATGTCAGCTTGCTGCTGCCGTCTGGAATTGGTGTTTGTTTGGTGTTCTGGTAGTCCAGACTTGTGAGCCTCTAATTCTCTCCCTGACATGCTGTCAGGTTGCTCATTTGGCCATGAAGACGTGTATAGCTACAATTTCCCGGAAGATCGTAGGCGCCTCAAACTACTCGGTATGCAAAACTTTTCCTCTTTCTATCTCTCTCGACTCCTGACAGTTCTTATATAGTGTGCGCTGTATTTGCACTCGAAACGGTACAAACGGTGCTCACTGGCGCAGACGTCTATTACTGGTTCGCCTCTGGTTATGGCGACCTGAATCGTCTTTCCACCCCTTTTGCGTCCGCCATCGACGTCCCGATTATGGGATCGATTGTGTCCGCGATGGTCCAATTTTTCTACGCTTATCGTGTCTGGATTCTCAGTAATAAAAAGCGGTGGCTTTTCACTTTCATCTGCCTGGTGGGTTGATCACAAGCAATCGTCGTAAGAGTCTCTTATTTTGTGCCTTCTTCCTACGCAGTCCTCCATTGTCAACGCAGTAGCGGCATTCACTATCGGTATTCACGTTCGTGTTTCCCCCCTTTTTCTACATTGGTCACATTGGCTCACTGTCGCAGACGCAAGTAAAAGCAAGGTTCTCCACCAGTGATCGAAGTCTTCGACACATTGCTGCAGTACGAACATGGTACTTATGAACTTCCCACCGAATTTGACTGGTCAATGGTGCCCGCATTTAGATCTGGCTGTCCGCGACAGTGCTCTCAGATATCCTTATCGCCTCTTCGATGGTTTACTTCGTAAGATCCGGCTCTCCCTTCACGTTGGATTGTCCGTAGCTGACAATGATCTGATTATTTCAGCTGACAAGAAGACAAAAAGATACAAATGGATTTATCCAAAATAATTTCGTGACAAAACTAGTCAGATTGACCGTGGAGAGTAATCTATTGACGAGCAAGTACATCCTTGATTTCTGCGAGAAGCCCTTTTTAACGTGCGTTTTAGCTTCCGTAGGAATTGTCTCTCTCCTGGTGTTTATCATATTTCCCGTAAGTAATCCACAAATTACAGTCAGTTCTGTGGTTGATATAATCCAAATATAGAACAAGAACTGGTATACATGCCCGTAAGAGTCTGCTTCTCATCTGCTCCTCACCACTCCTCATCAACTTACTGTCTGGTTTGTGGATTTTTGCTTCCGAAGAACGGCGATCTTAGGGAAATTGTGAGATCCCCCCTCCTCTTATCATCTCCGCATCTGTGTAAATTGGCTGATAAACTTTCGCAGATACTCTATTGCGCTCCTCGTCTCGCTCAACAACCGTATTTCGATCCGTGATGCGACAGGAAACCTTGTAGTTAGTAGAAAACTCCCTATAGAACTCGCCGTCACGACCTCGACCATGACTCGCACCGATAGTGGCACCGAGATATCGGGCATGGGAAGTGGGCGGTCATCAGCTATGTATAAGATTTCTGGTAGATGGGAGGTATGAGTGTGTCTGTCGTAAGGCGGGTAATTGCCCTACATTACGAAGTTGAGCTCCAGTTACAGCCTGGGTGTAATTCATTGAATCATTTGGTTATTGCTTCCGGTTTATTGTACGAGGTGTAATAGTCGGATTGATACTGTAGTTGTTGCGTCTTACAACACATAATTGATGACTGCTCGTGTAATGGTGAAGCGCAGCTTTGAAAAGTGCATTGCCCATTCAGCCAGAGCGGAAGTGGTGGGCTGCGCTGCGAGCTGGAATGGTGGGCGAGAGCAGCATTACTCTCGCACTGCTCGGCTTCTTGGCGACAAAAGCGCGCCGGTGGAACAAAAGAAACCTTGGAACTACAAACAAGAGCGGAGATGGGATACAAGGAGTGGGCGCCTCGCTTGCCAAAGACTTCATCGCTTGTTTTTCTCACGCTCAGCGCTCATCGCTTATCGATTATCACTCAAACCTCCGACTGGCAAGGACTCCGAGTCGGTATTTTACTATTTCGTATACGCATTGTTTTTCTCCCACACATAGGTTGCATCGAATCACAGGAATCTTCTGCGAAGGCGATGATGAGAGCACAGGAACTTGAATGTCGTTGTGCGCTGTCAAGTTCAGGCGAGCCTTATGCAGGCTCGTACGTTTGCACGCCTCGGTTCTGTTTGCTCATCACGCCTTGTAAGAATCCTGTGAATGGTGGTCTCGATCTGTCAAGGTCAAAGGTTTCCTCCTGTTCGTTTCTTGCTCGGGTTTAATAGCTTACCTCTCGACGTGGCTGATCGACCGATCCCAGCATAATATTTTATTGGAGGACAGTACAGTCAGAAAACCTAGTTACAAATGTAACGTGCTACGTAGGGTTCTGTACCCAAGGCGCACTATAATGGATTCAAAAAAGCATGCATCGGCCGTAATTGATGCATCAACCCGGCCATACAGAACAAGAATTGGTTTATGTGCCGGAACGTATCGAATTACATTTTTCAAAACCTGTCAAGTCATATCATTTGATCACTTTAATCACCTGCCGCTGCAGAACTTACGTACCCGGGAAGCTGTAAGGGCCATCATGAGTGCTTTATCATCCCATCACGCATGTCTCACATGCATGACTGATAGATATTCCAACACCCTTCTTGTATCTCTCAATAATCGTATCTCGATCCGTGACACGTATGGTTCCCGCGGTGGAGTTGTCGGTTGTCAAGTCACGACATTCCCCAGTACTGGCACCAAGACTGGCAGTGCCCATTCGGATGCTACAACAGACGGCGACGCCATCCACTTGTAATGTCAGAAGCAAGATCTCATGAAACATCCTTCAGCAGGGACCAATGGTAAGGACAAAAGGCCGTCAGTTGTTAGTCATGTGATGTTCTTTTTTTAAGATGCCGATTGCGTACATCCAAGCTTCTCTTCCACCCACTTACAGTTCTACTCCACTTGTAACGCTTTACTTGTCTTTCTCACTTCACCTCTTCTCTTCTCCTTTACTCTTTACTTTCTCTTACATACGAGCCAACGAGGTGACGTAGTAATACGCTTACCTGAGCTAGCTTACGTAGCGTAGTTGGCCTAATCTATCACGTTTCACGTTTCTCATTCTCCCCGCAGTTCCCTCGGATGCATCCGACATGGCATGACCTATGACTCACATGGCGTAATCTGTTTCATTTTTTTTTATGTTTGGTGGTACGATTATTTGGTGAACTTGCAAACGGATAGACGCCTTTTGAGAAAGCAACCATAATAGCCGAGACTACCTATGAGAGGATATTCTTACAAAAGTTTCTGCAGCTCGTCCGTACTATGTGCGAGCGAATAAGTTAGGACACTTAGGATTCTCCATGCGGGGTGCTTGAGCGTGGCCTCACGCAGGGAGAAACGCAGCCTTGGACCGAACGTTGACGTCTGAGTCCAGAGTGCGCGTTTTGGCTGTGTGCATGAGCGAGCATGTGGGTGATACGATAGCTAAGAAAACGTTCGCATGCGCGAGCTGCTTTAAACCAGGCCGATAGAAACGAAATTGAGGTTCAAAAGGCCCGAGAGCGCGCATATTGCCGTTGATTGACTCGGAATAGCGGTCGAGATCGAGATGACCAGAATCATCATGAGTATTCACTTCAGTCCAGATATGAGATTAGAGAGTTATTGACGGCAAAGAACACTTGGAAGTCGAGGAGGTCGTTTCGGGCTTGCCTGTATCATACGCGTTGCGCGTTCCAACACGTAACGAGTGATAATTACTTGTATGCGCATGACCGGTAAAGCCGGTAAAGAGTCGTATCCCTAATCCCTTGAACGCAATATCGAATTGACTGCTCGCACGAACAGCGGCTGCCACGGCGACTCCGGATTCCTCACTGTAGGCGTGGCCCGGCTGCAAATTATAGGGAACACGGCTTTCTTCAAGTTCAGAAGTTCTTAGTATTCTGATTCTGATGGGGTATATTGGAACGTCAGGGTCGTGAATGCAAAAATTTGAACCCACCACCACGATCATTCACGTAGCCTCGTAGTCGATCATTGCTTCCGCCATGGCATCATTACCCCTTGTTCACAGACGCATTGATAGTCCTTTCTGCTCGTCGTAAACGAACGG
Source organism: Russula aff. rugulosa BPL654 (assembly GCA_022496225.1). Lineage (NCBI taxonomy): Eukaryota > Fungi > Basidiomycota > Agaricomycetes > Russulales > Russulaceae > Russula > Russula aff. rugulosa BPL654. The sequence goes on along the minus strand of WTXE01000214.1, from coordinate 24,435 downwards.
GTAGTCGGCTACTACGGCTTTTTCTGGACGTTTGACGTCGTTTGTATTTGTACGCCCCAAGGTTCTTGAGTTTGCCTGGAAGGCTGGAACTGACAGTACAGTATGACCTTCATCGTCAAGTCGATGGGGCGCGTGCCAGCGTGGACCTGCGTGGTGTCCAAAACCAGCTGCCTCTGCGAATTGAAATGGCTGTAGATCAGTGGATGTCAAGCTGTCGAGCAAAATATTCAAAATTTGATATCGAATAACACAACGGTACAACACAGCATTGAGGCGCGATCACGGCCCTGATAGGACGGCCTGGGACGGCCTGGGAACAACGGACGGCACAACGGACGGCACAGGTTGACTCCCGCGTCCATTCCCACGCATCATTTCATCTTCAATATGATGGCTTATGCCTGTTTGGCGTATGGATGTTTTATTGTCCTGTCCTGTCTTTCTCAGCATCAGCGAGACACTCATTCCTTCAATCAGAGTGAGGCCGTGTGCTGTAGGGTTCGCTTTTTTCCCTTTTCCGCTGGTCGCTTGTCATCGCCGAGGTCCACGTCGGTTTTTCCAGTTGTCGATGACCGATACAGTTCTAACGTATGCTAAACAGCTTTGGCGTTGGATTGTGTGCGTGTACCTGATCCTTGATCATCATTGGCGTTAGCATAATACGCCACAATCAATCAACATGGTGTTATCACTCCCACCCCCGCCTTCTTTCGCTTTCCGGGCGCAATGATGGAACACGCTTGAGCACCGCCGCTTCCGTCAAGGTCCCGGGCTCCTGGCTGACCCTTTCAATCCACGTGTGTTATCGCGCAACTCCTGAAACGTTCAGCCATATCTTCTCTGGTGGACGTCCAGAACTCACCGACAGGTCACGTTCGAATTATACATCAATGTTTTACTACATGCGGTTCTTTTCCTCCCATCTGATGGGCAAGTTTCGACTATAATTATGCGCATTAGCATTCACACAGACCAGGGAGGTTCTCGTTCCCCTGGCCTAACCGAAGTCCTCTTTGTTCGGAAGTTACGCGCCGTACTGTACATCATTCACTACGCTCGTGGACAACTTATTAGACCATGTCTGTCCTGCCGCCTATCCCTCCCAACATCCAAGAATTGTAAGTTTTGTTGTATATGCTTGTGCGTACCTGACCCTTATCTTCAGGACTGCAGCCCAAGTACGTCTGGTGATCCACGTATTACCTTCGAGTCTTCATGCCTTCCTCTCCCATAGCTTCTGGGGGGCGTTTGGAACTGGTGCTTCTATGGTGCTTTGGTAGTCCAGTTCTGTAAGCGTTATCTCTCTTAGCATTACCAGGTTCAAGTTGCTCATATCTTCGGGCATGAAAGACGTATACAGCTATAACTTCCCTCGGGACAATAAGTACACCAAGCTATTTGGTACGAGAATCCCTCACCATCCCTATTCTCCTGCTGACATGCTTTGTAGTGTACAGTATATTCTTTCTGGAAACACTGCAAACGGCACTTAGCGGTGCAGACCTCTACTACTGGTTCGCTTCCGGTTACGGAAATCTCGAACACCTCGCTTCGCCATATATTTCCTTCTTCGACGCGCCGATATTGGGATCGGTTGTTTCTCTGAGCGTTCATTCTTCTTCGCGTTTCGTATATGGGTCCTTAGCAAGAAGCGATGGTGGTGGTTATGCATTCTCATCTGTCTGGTAATTTCTCCCCATGGTCCCATATCTCGGAATGATCCTATCATTCTCCCCGTAGTTCTCCACTGTTGACGCAGCGGCCGCGTTCACCGGCGGTGTTTATGTGAGCCTTCTCTGTTTCTCGTCCCATTGAAACATGGCTGAGCTGTAATAGGCACACGTCCACAGGAAATTTCCGAACGGAGGAACTCTGAAGATCCTCGCACTGGTAAAGCTATCAAAAAAAGCAAGTTGGATTACACCCCTAACTGAATGTCTGTGCTCGAACAGATTTGGCTAGGCGGAAACACGATCTCTGACTTGCTTATTGCATCGGCAATGCTCTTTCATGTAAGCTCGTTCATCGAGTGTTGTATACGTGATCATTCGAAGCTGATGTGTTTCATGCCAACGTTATAGTTGTGCAAGCTCAAGACTAGGGAAGGTGGCCTCAGCAGTCACGCCCTCGTGAGCATAGTGAGGCTGACGGTCGAGACCAATGTGGCGACAAGTAAGCATCTCCGAAGTCTTCGATACTCCATGATCGTCTCACGCTCGTTCAGCCACTGTCAGTATCGTAGCATTACTGATAGTCGCCCTGTACCCTGTGAGTGGCTTTATGCGGATATGCATCCTTCAGCTGATATTGACCCATCGACCACCGGAACTCAGGATAAGAATTGGTTTACGTGCCCGTACGTATCCATTTTCAACTTTTCACACAGAACGTCATATCTGATCAATTTTATAAAAATCACCTGCAGCACTTACGTACTTGGGAAGCTGTAAGTGCCATCAGCGCTTCATCTTCTCACATGCACGCATCACGCATGGCTGACTGCGTCCTTGTTTTTTTGACAGATACTCCAACACTCTTCTCGTGTCTCTCAATAATCGTATCTCGATCCGCGATACGTATAATGCTCGCGGTGCTATCGAGGTTGGGGCGTGCCCCAGCAGCAGTGGCCGCTCAGACACAACAGGGGACTTCCTGGTCTTGGAAAGCGAGAAGCAGCAGAAACAAATCACGAAACATCCGCTAACAGGGGTCAAAGTAGTGAGCGAGAGGGTCATGAGTGAGTCACGCAATTTTCGTTTTACCGTTTTCTAATGCCCGCTGCAGACATTGTGTGATTGAATAGTATGCAAAACCTGTTTTGATGTTTTGACGACTGATTGTACTGGTTGATTGGTGGAGTTATTCATTTATTTATGACTTGGAAGACGGGCAGACGCATGTGAAACACCATTCATTTATCTACTTTTTAGTCAAGAACTCCGGACAGTTCTTCGTTTTGCATGTGTCATATGGGCAGCAGCATCATTCTTTCTCTTATCGCAGTGGGGATTTGTGTATCATACAGTACGCGGACCTGATACACAATACAGCATAGTTGTGGCTTCGCGCACGAGTGCGTTCGGGTTTTAAGTGTCCGCAGCTCATCCGCACACAAGTTGCAGCTCGCTCCCGCCCTCGTTTTCACCTAGCGTAGCCCGCCTAGCATCCAGAAATGATCTGAACGACTTCCTCTTCGGGCCATCGAGGTCCCATTATGCGCAGACACATGTGGACCCCATCAGTCTCCACCACCATCCGGTTCATACGGCGTCGGGCTCGTCAGCTTCCTCATGAATCATGAGCGCAGGCAGCAGCCCGTGCGCACGAACAATTCCCACATAGCTTCTCGGTCGCCGTGTCCGTGGACGCGGGGTCTGCCATCATTGATGTATGTGGGATGCCATGGGGTTCTCTCGCCGGGAGAAGTTTTTCGCGTGGGAGCAGAAGGTATGGAGAGGAGGCTATCGAGGAAAAAGGCACCAGCACCGCCTTCAGGTCCTCCGGAAGACGCCGATGTCTGAGTCTCAGAGCGCACGAATTTACTACAGTACAGTAAATAAGTTTAAATGGGACATGTATGAAAGGATGGACGGGTATATGGATGATGGGATATGGTATCTAGAATCTAAGAGCCTGAGAGGATTGCGCTAGCTACTGCCTCGAACAGGGGTTACAGGATGGTCGATACTATAGTAGTAGCGATGGCGTCTGAGATTCAAGACACCCAAATCGAAGAGCAAAATATAATATCGCTTTAGAGTAGACTTGGAATCTCTGGGACGACCGTGCCAACCGATTTCGGTAAGCAGCACACCTGAGGTGCTGTACGTAGATATGTTCTGCGTTGTACTATAGCGAGCTTCGTCAATCAGAGTACTGCCTATCCAGACTCCAGAAGCAGGTGCAGGCCCGTGCAGCTAAGAGGGTGGCTGCGCGGATGGGGAAGTCGTTCAAGATAAGGGGGGTTCCACACAAACGCGAGTGCCGAGCGACGAAGACGAAACGAAATTACGAAAGCGCGCGAGAGCAAGAAAGAGAAAAAAAAGGACACAAGGAAATCGGACTATACGATGATGGTGATGCTCATTGACGCGAACGCGGTGCCTTCCTCTGCAAGCGAGGAGGAGGCCTAAATGCACGACTATTCCTACGGAGCCTACGTCGATGAGAGTAAAGACCGGTAAGGAGATAATACGCGCGTTATCGCTGCGCCGGACGTATGAAAGAAAGATAAAGCGTCAGTAACTACAAGACCGAGCTAAGAGACTGGATACGAAGGGTATACTAGTGCCGCGCCCTTGCGGCTAATGCGGATCGTCGGTCCAAAGGTCGAAAGAGAGGCGCGAAGTCGGGAACTTGAACCCGGAGAAGGGTGTGGTCAGGGCGGCTGTGAGGGCGGGAACGTCTTCGATTTGTTCGCAATCGCTTTGCACTGGAGGTCGAGGGATGGGTGACGATCTCGAAGCGATGAAAAGAGATGGACGAACGAGGAAGGAACGGAGTTGCGGCTTATGTGCTTACTCAACATGGCTGACGGGCGCTCCGAAGCGGTCGCTCCGCTCCGACCAGTCCGATCCTTACACCGGGATGGAGAGCGCGTTATGCAAATGGATAAGCTTGATGCCCACAGCTTGGATATAGGAACCGCCGCCGCGCCTCTGATGACAGAAGTAGGAAGGAGGGGTTCACTGCAAGCCGTCGAGCCGCGTCAACTGAATACAGACGGCCTTGCCGTTGCTGACAAATTCCGGCCGTCGTGGCACGGCAGTTTCTATACCGTGACTTGGCATCGGACCATAACGATACTTGACTCCAAGACCTGTTATACGATGAAGTGAGACGAGTATGAGCCAGTTCAAGCTCTTGTCGTATGTTTTCCTGAATGTTTCGATTTCAGCTGGCCCAGTTGAAATCGAAATATCCAGGAAAACATACGACAGGAGCTTGACGTTGAAGGTCATACTGCAAGTAACAGGGAAATTCGATCAGAACAAGCTGTCTGGCACAAACTCAAGAACTCTGTGGCGTACAAATACAAATTTCCAAAATGCACGTAGCGGATGAGCCTTGCGTTTATGAGGAGCAGAAAGTTTAGAATGCACTATAAACGCGTCAGTGAAAAAGGGTAATGATCAACTACGAGCTCGCCTGTCAGTGAATTTTTTAAAAGCCATCATTTTCAAAGATATGGCACATTGCGAAGTGTGCGGCGTGTGTGTACGTACTGTGTGCTGTTACGGTATGATTTACAACTGGACAGGTCGTTTCATGAAGGCATCATAGTAGGCACGCAAAGTGGTGCGCAGTTGACGTGTGCCCAACGTGGTCAAGTCGAAGGGGCGTAGTGGTCGCCAGCTGGAGAAGCAAGTTGAAATGTCAAGCTGTCGAGGAATTCAAAATTTGATATTGAACAATACAGTACTGTATTGAACTTGGACGCCCTCCGTGGGAACAAATCGAACACGGATCAACCTGTGGGTCATGCCGGCGCCCGTTCTCACGCATACATTCATCCTTCAAGACCATGGCTTTCGTATGGCTGTTTTATTGTCCTATACTGTCTTTTTGAGCGTCAACGAGGCGCTCATTCCTTCAATCAGAGCCTGAAGCCGTGTGTACTGTACTCGGTTCGCTTTTTCACTCTTTCCGCTGGTCACTTATCAACCCCAAGGTCTACATCGGTTCTTCCCGCCGTCGATAACCGCTGCAGTACTAACGTACTGTATTCTTGACGCTGAGTCATGTGCGTGTACTTGATCACCATCCGATCGTCAGTGTAGCATGACGCAATAAGCCACAATCAATGATGACGGTGTAATCAGTCACTCACGCGCCTGCCTTCTTTCGCTTCCGGGCGCAATGGAACAGTAATGGAACACTCTTCAGCGGATCACTGCCGCTTCCGGGCTAGGCTCGCGCTTTCAATCCACGTGTGCTATTGCGCAAGTCCTGAAACGCTAAGTCATGTCTTCTCTGGTGGATGCCGGGGCCAGACGTCACCGACGGATCACGTTCGGATATGCTTTACATGCCGCGGTATTTTCCCTCCCATCTGATGGGCAAGTTTCGGCTAGAACTACTACGCTTCGGCATTGACACAGACCAGGCAAGCTCTCGTTCTCTGGGCATACTTAACCGAAGTCCTGTTTGTACTGGCAGTCGCGCGCCGTCTACCATTCACCCCCGCTCGTTGACAAATTATTACATCATGTCACACGACTCACACGAGCACGCCGTCCGAGTATTGTAAGTTTCGTTGTGAATTATATGCTTGTGGATATCTGATCCTTATTTCAGTGCTGCACCCCAAGTACGTCTGGTAATCCACATATTACCTTCGAGTCCTTCATGTCTTCCTCTCCCATAGCTCCTGGGGGGCGTTGGGAACTGGTGCCTTTATGGTGCTTTGGTAGTCCAGTTCTGTAAGCGTTGTCTCTTCTTGGCTTGACCAGCTTCAAGATGCTTATATTTTCGGATATACTAAAAGACGTATACAGCTACAACTTCCCCCAGGATAAAAAGTACATCAAGCCACTTGGTACGAGGATGCCTCATCACATCCCATTCTCATTCTACATGCCAATGTTTTCGTAGTGTACAGTATTTTCTTTCTGGAAACACTGCAAACGGCACTTAGCGGTGCAGACCTCTACTATTGGTTCGCTTCTGATTTTGGCAACATCGAACGCCTCACTGAGCCATATATTTCCTTCTTCGACACGCCGATACTGGGATCGGTGGTTTCTCTGAGCGTTCAATTCTTCTTCGTGTATCGTATATGGGTGCTTAGCGAGAAGCGATGGTGGCGGTTATGCATTTTCATCTGTCTGGTAATTTCTCCCCCATGGTCCCATATCTCGGAATGATCCTATCATACTCCCCGTAGTTCTCCACTGTCGACGCGGCGGCCGCGTTCACGAACGGTATCTATGTGAGCATGCACCGTTTCTCGTCCCATAGAAAATGGCTGAACTGCAGTAGGTACACGTCCACGGGAAATTTGAGCAAGAGCGAAGTCTGGGGATCCTCGCACTGGTAAAGTTATCAAACAAGCAAGATGGATTGCACCCCTAACTGAATGGTTGTGCTCGAACAGATTTGGCTAGGTGGAAACATGATCTGTGACTTGCTTATTGCATCAGCCACACTTTTTCATGTAAGCTCGTTTCATCGAGTTTTGTGTACGTGATTATCTGAAGCTGATGTGTTTCATGCCAACCTTATAGTTGTGCAGGCTCAAGGCTTTAGAAGGTACCTTCAGCAGTCACGCCTTCGTGAGTATAGTGAGGCTGACGGTCGAGACCAATGTGTTGACAAGTAAGCATCTCCGAAGCCTTCGATGTCATGATACTCCACGATCGTCTCACGCTCGTTCAGCCACTGTCGGTGTCGCATCATTTCTAATGGTCGCTTTGTACCCTGTGAGTGGCTTTATGTGAATATGCATCCTTCAACTGATATTGACCCATCGACCACCGGAACTCAGGACAAGAATTGGTTTATGTGCCCGTACGTATTTAATTTGTTCTCACACAGAACCTGTGACTTATCTGATCAATTTTATAAAAATCACCTGCAGCACTTACGTACTCGGAAAACTGTAAGGACAAGCTGTTCATCTTATCGCATCCATGTAGCACGCATGGCTGACTACATCCGTCTTTTTCTGACAGATACTCCAACAATCTCTTTGTGTCTCTCAATAATCGTATCTCTATCCGAGATACGTGTAGTGCCCGCGGTGGCGTCGAACTCGGGGCGTGACCCAGCTGCAGTGGCCGCTCAGACACCACAGCGGACTCCCCTGCTCTTCAGAAGCGAGAGGAAGCAGAAGCGATGGATTGTACTGATTGATTGATGGAGTAATTCATTTATTTATGACTCCACAGACGGATAGACGTCCGTGGGCTACCCAGCGGCATCATTCTTTTTCTTCTTGTAATGGGGCTTCATTTATTATACGCGAAGACCTGATACCTAATACAGCATAGTTGCGACTTCGCACGCGAGTGCGTTCGGGTTTTATTAATAAGTGTCCACAGCTCTTCCGCACACGAGTTATAGCTCGCTCTCGCTCTCGTCCCCACCTTGCGTAGCTTGCCTAGCATCCAGAAATGCTCTGAGAGACCTCGTCTCCGGGCCAACGGAGGTCCATTATGCACAGACACACAGTAGAATCGCATCTCATCAGCATACAACAGCATCCGGTTCGTACGGCGTCGGGGTCGTCAGCTCTCCGCATTAACACAGGTAGCGGCGTGTGGGCACGAACAATTCGCACGAAGCTTCTCGTTTGCCGTTTCCGTGACGCGGGGTCTACCATCATTGATGTATGAGGGACGCCGCGGGTGTTCTCGCGCCAGAAGAAGTTGTATGCTTGGGAGCAGAAGATATAGAGAGTATGCTATTGAGGAGGAAAGCGCCGCCTTGCGCCTGGAAACCGATATCTGAGTCTAGCTCACGAATTTGGATGGTGTTGCATGATAGCGACCCCGACTGAGTTCAAGACACCTAAATCGAAGAGCGAATATAACATCGCTTTGGTTTAGCCAAGTCAGTTGCTGCTAGGTAAGATTGTCATCCCGATAGGGAAGAGAGGGGGAGAGGGATAATGAGAGGAGAAATGGTTGCCTGGGAAAAAACGGATGCGAGAGAGATTGGCCAAGATTGCATGGACAGCGGTTCCACAGAGCAATCAACGAGAACAGAGAAAACACGCTAGCGAGTGAAAATGAAAGAGGAAAGAGTGAATAACTCCTTGATTAGAATCGATGCCCTCCTCGACGTGTCAGAGGGCCGTCTTACATACATGTGCGCTACCTCTAATATCTGTATCATAGGGGCGATCTCGGGGGTGCCGGTGATGGTGATTGAATGGAGTGGAGGTATATAAAGGAAAGGAAAGGCTAAAATTGTATGAAGGAGGGTGCGTACAGCCGTCGCCACGCGGCGACTTTTGTGTCGATAGACGTTGTCTGGGGCCGCCGAGTCAGAGCGCGAGCGAGAGGTGAAAAGGATTTTTAGGGAAAGGGAAAGAGAAAGGAACGGGGCAGTGAGGGCGAAAGACTGTGATTGGAACGTGTAGGTCGTATTCGTCTTGTGTCGAGCACGAGGCGGTAAGAAGGACGCGAGATAAGAAAAGAAAAAGAAAAGAGAAACATTCAACAATATCACGTGATGGCGGGCGCGACGGAGAGGTCCCTTCTGTTCCACGTGTAGCCCCGAGGCGGACCTTACATTGATTGGAGTAGACTTGGAACCGCTGGGACAATCGTGCCAACCGATTTGGTAAGTAACACCCTGAGGTACTAAGTACATACGTTATGTGCCGCATGGCGAGCTGCGTCAATCAGGAGTACTGTCTACCGAGACTCCAGAAGCTGGCCGGGGATAGAGAGCGCGTTATGCAAACAGCAATAGATATGCTTGGCGTTCTCAAGACCCCACAGCTTGTATATGGGCGCCTCCAAGACCCTTTATACGATGAGGTGAGACGGGCATGAGCCAGATGAAATCAGAATATTTAGGAAACATATGACAGGAGCGCAAACCCTGACCACGTTGGGCGCACATCAACTGCGCACCACTTATGTGTGCCATTTCTTGTGAAATCTTGTAGTCACTGCCGCATTTAAGCTCCCATGAGTCCATGACCTGAGTGGCCATCGTTCTCTAACTCGACTTGAAGGTGTGGTGTCGAGCGCGAAGCGTGGTACCGTAAATTATTACGCTGCGGGACTCGGACAGTCTGGAAGGATAGAAGGAAAGGGGCTCATGTCCTTGCGTGTTATCCTTGTATCGTCCTGATTCGGCAAACCCTAAGCTTCTGTGATCAGTGTGTACCGGTGGGTCGGATGCGCGTCTTGTGTTACAGGGAGTTAGAGTTGTGTGGCGAGGCCAGTGAGGAAGGCGGTGGGGGAGAGGGGTTATACTCCAATTAAAGACAATTGTTGTTCTCCGGGGTGATGTGAAGCGGTATGCATCTATAGTTAGCTAGTGGGATGATGAAATCAGGATCTCCCAGGCGAATTGCCAGGGAGAGGGTTCTGCGCTTGTCCCTCTTCCTAATTCGTGTCTTTCTTTAATGCCCAACGTTCATAGCCGGGGCAGTGAAGCAGATAGTGTTCGACTGTTTCCGCTCTGACTCCGCACGCCGGACATTGTGCGCTGTTTATTCTCTTGAACCTATTGAGGTGTTGCATATGCGCCGTGAATAGTTACGTGATGAGGCCAGCTGGTTTACGGGGTATATTAGCATTGCTGATAGACTTTGGGAAGTTACCTGATGTGTTGATATACTGTTGATATCCATTTCCGCCGCCTTCTTTCCCCACTTACTGTTTGGTCCATCGTTTCTTGAGGTCTTCGTTATGTTTTTGCTTCAGAATTGTTAATGGTCAGCGGTTGTCTTAGAAGTGGGGACAGGGACTCATGCGCATCTATGAACACAGGTGAACCCCCCATCGTACTTGGGCGTTTGATGGTGTACAAGTTTGTCGCCTGGCACTGGCACGATCAAGGCACGAAATCAATCATTCTCTTCTTTTGGCCATACGAGACGCCGAGACGGTTTTCTAGGAAGTTGGAATATGAATATGGTGATAAAATACATGTAACAATTTATTTATTTTTTGTGGCGGTAAAATAAGTGAAAAATCCAGGGTTGCGCGGCTGCATCCTGCTGCCTGCCATAGTAGTGCTTGCTCTATCCTTCCTTCCCACCCTCATCCCCGCCCTTCCAGCGCACTCATTGTCCCTGCGATTCACTACTGTGCTAACTTACAATGGCTGGTGTCGATCCGATGTGTCTCTGTCGGTCCAGTGTCGGGCAGTTCCGAGAAAAACGCGGTGTGCTCGTCGCAACAAAAATAGTCGATATGATACTCTTCAAGTTCACAACTCAATGCTATACTGTAGCGATGACTATCCATGACCAAAGTCATATCTAGAACAGCCTATGGCGGCATCCGACGTAACGGCATTGATCTTTCGAATGTTTTTGTTGTCTTGCATGTGAATTGTCGCACGACAGCTACAGTGTACTTCGGAAATGGTTCTGATTGCACCCGTGAATCATATAAACCCTTTTTGACTCTATGAAACCGCTATAAAGTCTATGAAGTCAAAACGAGCCGATTTCGTTAGGGTCCATTTTCACAGAAAGTTTGGTTTTTTGTGCGGGAAAAACGGAATTTCAAATGTTACAGCAAAGCCAGAAAAGGCAAAAATCCAAAATTTTTATGTTGCCAGTGACACGTTGACACGGAGAGACCTAGTACTACGTACGTTATGATCCCATCGCGCCACTTGCCACTCTAAAGTAGCATGTGAACAGTTGACTTGAATGGACAGTGTGCGCTTGACGTGTTGCGTGCTTCTCTTACGCCCTAGGGAGTGGAAGCAACGTACCCTTGGGTTGGACTGTACTAGGCGTGGCGAGGTATGGCCATGTGGCTGATGACCCATACCTAGGCACTGTTGTCGCTGGGAAGGACGAGTGAAAGTGCCGGTGCGCCATAGGAGTCGCTTATAAACCCGTGAGTCGCGGTCACTCCAGTCCGGTCTCTAACTAACACCGACTTCGTTCCACTTTCATTTTGTCGTCCTTAAATGGTGTGTGATGCAGCGCTGATGTCGGCGAAGATTGACCTTCTAGAGCCATTCTCCTGCGTGTTCGCATCAACTCTGAGTCTTCTTCTATTGGTTTGCGACAATGTGCCTCATTGATGTCCACCGATCCGGTGTCACCTGGCGTACACCTTCTTTGCGCTGCTCAGAACGTGGGAATAGTTGAAACGTGGGCACCGGTGCTTTATTGTTGCCCTTAATTTCCAATGTCACGGCGCCTGTTCAAAGCACTTATGGTCGACTGAGGCCGGAAGGTCGGCTAGAAACCGAATGGATCGAATGGACAACTCAAATTCTCGGAGTATAATAATAGGCAGCTGTGCCAATACTCTTTTTCTAGACCCTTTGGCAATTCCTGCCACAACGGTGCTTTTCTCCTCCAAACCGTCTACTATCTCAATCATACCACGCTATGTCTGCATCCCTTCCACCTAAGATCGGTCATCGCTCAAGTGCTGGTTCCACGAAGGGCGTGGACACAATCCCGGCGCTCGTCACCTCCACCGAGGTCTACGACGAGGATGATGAATACTACCCTCCGAACAATTGGGCCAAAATTCGGTTGGCCACTAGCATTTTATACTACAGTCCTTGACGCTTATGTTGTGTCCCAGCGAGATCATACGCGAGCCTGCCGCTGAAATGCTTGGAACCATGATTTTGACTCTTGTTGGCTGTGGTGGTAATTGTCAGGCCGTACTGAGTGCGAATACTGGTGTCGCCTCATCTCCGAAGGGAGACGCCCTTTCGTCGGCCTTCGGATGGGCTTTGGGTTGGTCACTGGAAACCCTCATGTTATATCGTACACCTGATGAAGGACATTTATACAGGTGTCGGCTTGGGTGCCATGGTCGCCCAAGCTACCACTGGCGGTCACGTGAATCCCGTGGTATGCCCCTGCCATGGGTTTATCCTCTTCCCAGTGTTGAGGCGGACTGAATGATTCTGTACAGGTAACTCTATGCATGGCCGTATTTAGAGATCTCCCGTGGTGGAAAGTGCCCGGATATGTGCTCGGACAACTCATCGGTGCTTGGGCTGGGTCAATCATCGTCTTTGGAAACTACTTCCACGCCATCAACATTGTCGAGGGCAAGAAGGGCGGGCGCACTCTCACAACTGCCTCACTCTTTGGAACATATGCGGTTCGTCTCACGTAGCCGCTGCGTGACTTGTCCCTGTCTCACCAGTTCTGTAGCTTGATTACCTGCCCTCTTCAAACTGCTTCTTTGACGAGGTGAGTACAAATCCCACGAGCAATCGGCCACTTGACTAATGCAGTAGAGTTAAGTTTATCGGCGCATTCATCCTACTACTACTTATATTCTCGGTCACCGACAAGAAAAACTCCCCTCCCCCAGGTTGGGTCGTTCCACTGGTTGTGTTCCTCAGCATCCTTGCTATTTCCGTGGCGTTCGGGATGCAGACAGGCATGTTGTCCTTAATCGTCATCTCGTCCTCTTTGACAGTTCGTCCGTAGGAGGCGCCGTCAATCCTGCACGTGATCTGGGCCCCCGCCTCATGACCGCAATGGTCGGTTACGGACGGCAAGGTATGGCTAACCCGATCCGTTCAGTCAAAGTCACTAATCCGTTTTTGATACAGTCTTCGATTATCGTAGTCAGTACTGGATCTGGTCCCCTATTTTGGGCTCCATTTGTGGCGGACTTTCTGCCGCCTTCGCCTATGATGTCTTCATCTACCGCGGTTCGGATAGTTTTATCAATGCCCCGTGAGTGACCACACTTCATACTATACTTCCTGGGCTTTAACACCATACTTTCAGTAACCCCGCTTTCCGTCGTCAAAAGAACTCATACCGTCCTTCCGGCTCCCCGTAATCTTGCGATCAGGATAGCCTGAGAACGAACATTTCTTTTTTGTTTCTAGGGATTATTACAGGGCTATTTCTCGGTTCAGAACGGGATAGGAATTTGCTAGCGCTTCCGAGCACCCACACTGTGTAAGGTGGGCAGTCCGGCTGCGCCCGTATAGAACGTGACCGCGCTCAACCCCTTCCTATCTCGCTTGCATCACTCTTTTGCTTATTTCTTTACCCACTTGGTACACTCCCTTATTCCTCAGTTTGAATTTGTATCTGTCGAAATTTGAAGGATTAGATGGCCAATGGCAGTCACGCACCTAGCTGTGTAGCCATGTCGCGGGGATGTTTGTTATGCAGTGAATAATTCATCTTATTGTGTTCGACACTTGCGCGTGCCTTTAAGTTTCAAGTTAGCCCCCGCGTCATGTGTCACGTTAGTGACCACCCAGACGCGCGTTGATATTTTTCATCTTGTCGCTTCCTCTCTTGGCTTAGACATGTCAAGCTGAGCGCTGAGTAAAGAGGTCATTAGTAAGTTACGCGACCTTCGTTTCACCGTTTTTCTCATGCCGCCGCAGATATACTGTAGTATAAATTGTATATTGATTTATTCTGATTACGTGAACCTGTTTTGATGTTTTGATGACTGATTGTAACCGATTGATTGATTTATGACTTTGCAGACGGACAGAAGCACGTGAAACGCCGTTCATTAATTTAGTAGGTTTACTTATTAGTCAAGCGTTGTACATGTCTGCCACGTGTGCCGAGCAGCAGCATCCTTCTCTTCTCACAGTAGGATTCGCGTATCATATATCATACGCGGAGACACGATACCCTGTAAGGTAGACTGCGTGACTGCGTTCGTGCAGACTTACCTCCACTTCGACACGTCGACTCCTTCTTTCCATGGATCGCCTGGATTGGTCTAGTGGGCCAAAGCGATATACGGTATTCATTCCTATCTCAGTTCTTTCATATCTCTATTCTCAGTCTAGCTGAGACTAGCTTCCTCTCGCTAACAATTAATGTTGTTGGAGAAACCTGCGCGTGTGTGAGAAACGAGTGGGATTAAGGTGGGGCAAACTCGCAAGTGTGCGCAAGGGTAAATACAAGTATTTTTTGATAGTAAAATGAATGTATGGTCAGTATGAATGGAAGGATTGTGGTGCTAAAAATGGCCGAGCGAGCTCAATTTCAAAATTTTCAACAAATGTCACTTGCTTCCTTGATTCCATACTCCTGGACACATATCCATGCACCCTTTTCTACACCTGACAATCATTACAGCACGACTTGACCTCGATTATCACGCGCATGACTTAGCGCACCCCGTAGCGGCAACATGTGTATAATTACGCTACCGGAGTAGCCGGACATTCTGCAGTCAAGTTCCCTTTTTTTGAGCTCGCTCTTTTCACTCTGCGTGCCGCCGTGCCGTTCCTCAATTAATTTTCTTCCGCTTTTCAGCCTCTTCGACCTGAGGCCTGAGGGCGCTGGACGTTAGCCCGAGCGAACGAGCCAACACACGTCCTACCCTTTTATCGAACGCTGTCATTCCCTTTTTCCCTTTTAGATCTCTTAATCTCCGTCCTTCCTGGATTCACTCGCGTGACCCTACCGCGCTACAACCCAATACAGCATAGTTACGAGATTGCGACATTCGCAAGCGAGTGCGTTCCGCCCCAGTTCGGCTCTTAGGTGTCCGCAGCTCGTCCGCACACAAGTTGCAGCTCGCTCTCGCTCTCGTCCTTACCTAACGTAGCCCGCTTCAAGTTAGCATCCAGAAATGCTCTGAGCGACTTCCTCTCCAGGCCATGGGAAATCCCATTAGTCGCAGACACAATGTGGAATCGGATCTCATCAGTCCCCATCATTATCCGGTTCGTACTGCGTCGGACTCGTCACCTCCCCGCATGAGCATAGTCAGCCGCCTGTGAGCACGAACAATTCGCGTATATCTTCCTGGTCGCCGTGTCCGTGGACGCAGGGTGTGCCATCGTTGATGTATGCCGGACGCCGCGGGTGTTCTCGCGCCGGGAGAAGTTGTCGGCGTGGGTGCAGAAGGTATGGAGAGGAGGCTATTCAGGAGAAAAGTGCCGCCTTGCGCCAGACGCCGATATCTGAGTGTCAGAGCGCGGGAATAAAGTAGGTTTGGAGAGTGCACGCATGACAGGATGGACGGGTATATGGTATACGGATTGATGAGATACGGTATCTGAGTGAGCATCGCACTTGAATTGTGCAGGCTGTCTCGAACAGGTTGGTCCGATAGCGACGGCGTCTGCGGTTCAAGGCACACAAATCGAAGGGCGAATATAGTATCGCTTGGAAGTAGACCTGGAACCGCTGGGACGATCGTGCCAACAGATTTGGTAAGCAGGACACCTGAGGTATGTGCATATGTTATGAGCTGTATAGCGACTTTGTCAATCCAGAATACTGTCTATCCAGACTCCAGAAGCCGGGATGGAGAGCGCGTTATCCAAGGAACAACGTAATAGATAAGATATAGCTCGATATTCGTTACTGCATATCTAATTATGGTTAGGCTTATTTGTACGGTAGGACCAACGAAAACGCCACTATCGATCTGAAATGCTACTCACATGACTCTATTCGAGGGCAGCATTGCCCTTATTTATAGTGGTTATCGTGCGTATTTCACTCGTCGTTTCTCCAGTCCAGCGCTAGTGCTCGTTGGCCCGGCCTTTTCCTGATGCGATGCAGCCTGAATTATTCCAGCCCGATGGCGACCAAAACGCGCAGCAGGTACTTGTCTGAATCACCGTAGGTGTGATCTGCTCACTGTATAGTACCCAGCAGTATTCCCGGTCCCCGGAGCTCGACGACATGCGGTACCTTCCAACAATTTCTCCTTCTATTCTCTTCGACCCTTCTCCCAACTACGAGGCACTCTACAATGACGACGTTCACCACACGCCGGGCAGTGTATCTTCCCTTGATTTCGCCTTCCCCACATCGGGTATAACCCCACCTGGACCATCCTCTGCTTCCTCCATTACCCCAATCACCTCAGGCCTTATATCACCGTCTTACATGGATTACGCCTCACTCGGGCCTCCGAGCACGCTGAACGTGTCCCGCCCTACCCCTGCCCATACGGCGCTCGGTCCCGTATCTGATGTTTATCACACAGTTTCCTCCTCAATTCCTATGTCCCCTTACCCATCCCTACTTTCATCGTGGCACATGCCTAATACCGTTCGTAATTTTTCATTCATTCTGCCTTCGTTATTCTAAACAGGTTTCACCGATAGCCATCATCTCCACGGGCGATTGACCTCACCCCATTCAACGAGCACCAACGAGGCCCCATGGTACCACAGAAGCGATTCAAGCCCCCCACCTCCAGTGACCGACGTCGCTACGTTGAAGAGGTCCAACTCGAGCCAAGTATTTGCTTTTATATGTCGAAACCCGACGAAGAAGGGATAACATTGAGGGACGCCCTGCATGGTCGCTTCGCACGACTCGTAGGGCGCGACGAACCTATGTTTCAAGAGCGTGGACCTTCCCTCTCGGTGCGCCTTAACGTAAGTCTCACCCCGCACATTTTTGCTATATCACCTGTCAAAGATATCAGTATCTAATGCCATATGAAACCAGTGGCCAGGCTATCAGCCGTGGAGTCGTCAAATTCCTACAAGAGATTTTCGCAACCCTCCTGGACCTATCACACGTTCAAAACTCTCAAAGAATGTAGCTAAATGTGTCGCTCGCTTTATGAATGTGAGCGCCATCTCGAGTCATCGCGATAACTGTCTCACGGGTTCTTTTCAGGAACATCAAGGCCGTCCAATGGAAGAGGATGGGGATCCTATCTGGGCCGTGGGCTCCAAGAAGATTGATGTAACCGATCTGGTGCTTGTGAGACTGGACCATGTGTCAAAGGGCAGTTGGCAAATTCAGCTTCAGCTCCTCCGTCCTCTCAATCGTTCATGAGAAATTACTACCTTGTCTCGCTTTTACCAGTGTAAGGGGGACATTTCTGGCCGTTGCTCCAGCCTTTCCTCCCCTAAAACACGTTCGCTTGTGATGTAAATGGATTTGTAAAGTAGAATGTGACTTGTTGGTTACCTCTTTTTTTTTAAAGTTAGCACCCATAGTTCCGACCCAAAAATGAAAAATGAAATCAAGTATCCAGCAAAAACAGGTATTTATGGTGTCATTCATGCATTCTGGTGGCCAGGGAATAATATTGTCGGGAGGATGACTCCGATGCGACTTGTGCTTTTTGTCTTTTTGCAAATGCAGCTCGATGCATGAAAATCGTGATATCTAAGCTGAAGGCGAGAGAGCTCTTCTCCGATCCATCGAACGTCCCATTTATCCGCCACCGACAGACACACCATGTAATGGGACGATGGGACGATTTCATTAGTTTCTCCATCACCTTCCGGTTTGTTCGGCGTTCTCCGTCAGCTCCCGTACGAGCATAGACAGCATGAAAAACGTGCAGAATGTGTGCACGTACGCGTTTTATCTTGCGTCGGAAGTCAGGGAGGTAGCGGTCGGTTTGGCTTTGACGCAAGGAGATGCCAGTGAGTGAGGAGAAAGAAGCGAAAAATAAAAGAGATGTGTTGGATATGGTCACGTGCGGCGTGCGCTCCGGTTCCGCGGTTCCGTTCCGAGGGGGTGACTGAGGGAATTCTCACCGTACGTAGGTATTGTACGATGTGCGGCCGCTGCAGCGGGAATTTGTCTCCCTCCGTACACGAGAGATCGCAAATACAGCCAATACTAGCAGCGGCAACAGCAGCTCCGGTGACTACCCAGACTCCGAGTCACGGACAACAACCAGAACCGTAACGTCACTGTCGCTGCGATAATGGATGCCGCGCAATACACCGCCAACATACGAAACATCCGGGCCCCAGACCCTACCCACTACTTCTCAGAAGACTCGTTTCTCTACACCAACCAGAGGTCCTCGCAGAGAACGATGCCCAACCAGAAAGAAGGCAATACAAAACGAATGAACTTGTCGACCACTGGCATGTTAAATGGAGATCACGTCGGCATAGTCAAGTGTTTCGGAGCCTTGTTATAACTCTTCTGTAGGTGGAAAAAAAACGAGAACGAACGCGTCCTGGCCTTGTTTAGCAGCTTTCTCGCATTCGGGAACAACGCGATCAGAAATCGAGGCGGAGTGGGGGTAGAGGTCGCAGTGTGGGGTTGTGTTTCGGGGGTGTTCCGCAGGGATTGGTCACGGCAGAGGGGATGCGATTCTGGATGCGACGGGATCAGCCAGGGTGCAGCCTGAGGCCGAGTCGGGTGATGCTGTCGGAGTAACTGCGAGGATAATAAGCGTGAGTACAACACTCAGTCTGACAGTCTGACGGGCACAGTGTTTGACTCACGTATTCGGAAAGGGGTAAGCTGGTAGCACTTAAAGCTTAAAGTATTACAAGAAGTCTCTGAGGACGCTCCCTGGTCGTCCTCTTCTGTCCTGACTCCTGGGTTGCTTTTGGAACGCGTGTTTCACGATGTACGTCGTCGAAACAGACGTACTCGAGTACTCGTCAACCGTGTTGATGGGACCGAGTTGAAAAATAAGCATAATGGGTGAGTACTAGGTGCTCGTGTGAGGAAAGTGACTGTACCTAGAGGAGTCAACGCAGTTGAGGTAGACAACAGAAACGAGGCAGACCACAAACTGGGATAAAATTCATGCAGTTTACATGGTGGCAACGGAAAGCCCGACAGGAATGGTACTTGGCCGTCAGCTCAACATTGGGCCCCTTACAAAATGAGTCCCACAGCCATTTGAAATCGGTACTTTCTCTCTCGGACAAACTCATGGCGAGCGGGCGCCAGCGGCCGAGTCAAGGGCAACAAAGGTCATTCATTTTATTGACTCATGCAGCCGTGTGGAGAGGTTACACCGTCACTTACAGGCAGATTTTTTGTAGATTTTTGTACGATGCATATTTGAAAGGTCAAGTTGATCTACCGCTTGAGACTGTGGATCAAATTTCGGCCTTCGGGCGTCGGGCATCGGGATCCGTAAGAACCGGTAAGGTTAAGATCATCGGCGGTTGCCGTACAACGTACGTTCAGTTACAGGCCCCTTCAAGTTGACAGCTAGTTGCCACTGACTACAATAACAAACGAATTCAACGTCGATCCTGTTACACTCTGCTTCATCGACCCTGAGGGTCCTGATGCCATGGCACTCGAGGCTCTATCAACGTCACGTCACCTTTTCTCCCCCCGGTCATCGTTCTGCCTTTCTACCGGGCTGTCATGTGTCACGAATCTACGACATCTCGGCGATCTCGCTCTTGGATCGTTTGAAGTCTTTACCACTGCGCTAGAAGTCAAGCCGAAGGGATGCAATGGGTCCCAAAATTAACTTGAAACACCTTTGAACCTCAAATTGGCTAATAACGACGCGTCCACATGCATGATCTGTCATAGGGCTGTTCGTTGTCTTGTTGAGTCTTCTCGAGCTTCTCGAGCATCAGTCGACTCCCGCGTTTTCCCATGATTTCAATGAGAGGGCACATGACCACATCGCTTTTCTCACCCTCCCCGGGGCCGTGGATAAAGTTGTCCCTCCTACCATCAATGTTCTGGGAATGTGAACAGCAATTTCAACGTGAACTCACTGCAGGGTTACATTGCATCATACATCTGTGTACTGCTTGTCGTCGTACCTGATAGGCCAATCCCAGCTATAATGGCTGCATTCAACCATTGGCGGAGAAACTCCAAGTTGAAGTATCTCCCCTGATTGTCGCGAGCCATCTACCATTCATACATCCTCTGATTGACGATCCATCTTTTCATGTCGACGTTCCCTATCCCACATAACCTCCAAGAATAGTAAGGACTTTTGTATCTGTTTTTGCACACCCGGGCTGCCGAGCTGATCTATCTCTCCAGTGCCGCCCCTCAAGTACGCCCGATGATTTGCATGTCACATTCGAGTCTTCATGCCATCTTTATAGCTTCTGGGTGCTGTTTGGAACTGGTGTCTCTACGGTGCTTTAGTGGTCCAGTTCTGTGGGCGCCATCTCTTCTTAGCCTAACTGGCTTGCTTATATCTTCCGACATTGAAGATGTGTATAGCTACAACTTCCCTCAGGACACCAAGCACCTCAAGTTACTGGGCATGCAAATTCCTTATTCTGCCTTTGTTTTCACTGACGTGCTTTCTGTAGTGCATAGCGTATTCTTTCTAGAAACAGTGCAAACAATACTTAGTGGCGCGGACCTCTACCACTGGTTCGCTGCAGGCTTCGGCAAATTCGACTACCTCACCTCGCCGTTTGCTTCCTCCTTTGACGTGCCTATAATGGGATCTGTGGTTTCTCTATGTGTTCAGTTCTTTTTCGTGTATCGCATAAGGGTTCTTAGCGAGAAGCGGTCGCCGTGGCTATGTGCCACCATCTATCTGGTACAGTAAATTCTCCCTCAGGTGACAGAATAGCCTTATCACCGTACCCGTAGCTCTCCATTATCGGTGCATTAGGGGCGTTCTCCTTGGGTATCTTTGTAAGTCTCTTCAGTCTCGCTTCACACAGAACATGTCTCATCGCAGCAGTCATACCTTAATAGGGAATTTATGCAAGGCATAAGCCTGATGGTTTTCGAAATGGTGAATCCATTAAATAAGGTGGATTTCTCCCTAACTAAGTGACTATTCCCTATCAGACCTGGCTCGTCGGGAACACGTTCTCTGACGTGCTTATTGCCACCGCAATGCTGCGCCACGTACGCCCGTCTTGACTGCAGCATACGTTGGTCATTTAAAACTGAAGGTCCTATTATTATCTTACAGTTAAGGAGATTGTTCGTTAAGAATGGAGACTTCAACAATCACGTCTTCGTGAGCATAGTGAGACTGACGGTCGAGACCAACTTGGTGACGAGTAAGGATCCGAGTCTTTGATGTCATAATGTATCGCCTTTGTCTCACGCTTGTTTAGCCACTGTCAGTGTCATATCATTATTTTTGGTCGCCGTGTACCCCGTGAGTGGTCCCGTCTGTGATGTGCATCCTTTGGCCGAGGTTGACGCGTCAAACATAGTTGAAGAACTGGTATTTGTGCCCGTATGTATCCGACTTCGTTTCTACAAGTCCTTATTATACGTGTCATCTGATAACTTTTTGGATACAAACCCCTTGCTGTACAGAACTTTCTTACTTGGGAAGTTGTAAGTCCCATCAGTGCTTCATATCCTCACGTATCGTACACACTTCAACGGTGTCACTCGACTGACCGCATTCGCCTTCTGACAGATACTCTAACACTCTCCTCGTGTCTCTTAACAATCGTATCGCTATCCGCGACACATATAGTGCCCGCGGAGGAGTCGTTGACTGTCCTGAGGCCATGATCTCGGAAACCGAGGAGCCCCAAATACATCTCCCTAGCATAACTCAACTAGTAATTCCCGCAGCTGCAGACACCGAGTGATGGCAATTATAAGGACTTAATTTGAGCTTAGCCTGATGGTACTGGTGTTGAAAATCATACCCTTGCAACTAGACGGGCTCTTTGAAACAGCAACATTGATTTACTGTACTTAATAGTTGTGAACTTCGTACAGTTCTCGGGTGCAGGTAGACCACACGCTGGCGAGTCGTGTTCGAGGTTCATCCGAGCCAAAACTCGACGCGCCCGTTTTGTACAGGCACGAAGCTGGGCCATCAATTTGGTACGATGCAAGTAGTCTTACTCCTCTCATGGTGGAATCCACGCGCGTGGACATACTGAAATACCCAATTATGGTCCCAATGCTAGTACAATGCAGAGTGAACATTCAAAATATACCAAGTGTTATAATCCACGTTCTCTTTTTGTCTGCGCCCCCTACTAACCTTCCTCACTTCCTCATCTTGCACCCTCTTGGCAAATTATATCGGCCACAAATTTGTGACCATGTCAATTTCGGCTGGCAGCGATAGACCACGATGACCCATAGCATAATAAATGGAAATAACACAAAGACCCTTCACGGGATGAGATGAGAGAGGCACAGGCCGTTGAAAAGCCGATTGCTTAGATATGACAGGCAACACTAACATCCAGGACAAATCATTTCATCGATTCGTACAGCCATGGTGCAATGACCCACGATGTTGCCATGTGCGCTTGCATATTGGTGGATTCATTACATCAGTAAACAAGAATTTTGAGAATTTTTAGGCTGGTTTTTAGTCAGGGCTGTTCCTTGAAACGGGACCGAGAATGAAAACGTACTGTACGAAACAGGCAACATCATGTACAACACGGTGAGTGGTTGCTAGTAACAAGCTTACACTCCAACAGGGCTAACTCCGGGTAAGGCGGAAGCAGGGGAGAGAGGAGATAGGGGAAAGTGCTGGACGATCTCTGAGTCAGGTAGGGCTGGGCCTGGGTGAGTAGCGAGAGGAATGGAACGCCTCGCTGTAGAACTCCAGAAATTTGCGGTACTAGAAATGCCAGTAGCGAAGGAAATGAGTGTGTGAGTTAACTCTTCGGACACGGCGGTGCCGGACCGAGAAGCACGTGGCTGAACGATTCGTTTACAATTCTAATTACAAATACAATTCAGTTATCCTTACCACACGTACTACGGTACGACCTTAACTCGTGCATGCATGTAACTCCCAAACACAATTGCTTACGGAGAATCCGGACTTAAAATTTGCCTGTAACAATGCGTCCACATGGATGAACTGTTGTCACGTGGGGCAGTATGCTGTCTCGTTGAGTTTTTTGAACTTTTTTAGTGTGTCAGCTAGCATCCTCTAATGAGAGGACGCGCGCTGGATTCTCGTTTCTCAACTTCGCCGCCTGCCACCCATGATACTGTCCTTCCAACCATCATACTGTACGTTGCTATAAACACGTACTACTGCAGTCTCGATGGTGACTCACTGGCGTGTTATGTTGAGCTTATGCATCTGAGGGGTTCTTCACATCGTTCCTGATGGGCCATTCTCAGCTATAATGGCGGCATCCAAGCATCGTCGGAAACACAACTTCTCAACCTCTGTGTCAAAACACCGAACTATCCCTGATTTTGCGAACCGACTCAGCCGCTACTAACGATCTATTCTTTTATGGCGTCCTTCCCTATCCCTTCCGATGTCCAAGAGTTGTAAGGACTTGTATCTGCTTGCGCATACTAGTCAGGTTGATTCTTCTCTTCAGTGCTGCACCCCAAGTATGTCCGATGATCTGTATGCCACGTTCTGACCTCCATGGCCTTCCCCTCCCTTAGCTTTTTGGGGTCGTTTGGAACTGGTGCCTCTATGGTGCTTTGGTGGCCCAGTGCTGTGAGCGTCATATCTCCTTAACCTGACCAGCTTGCTTATATCTTCCAAAATTGAAGATGTGTATAGCTATAACTTCCCCCGGGACAATAAACACATCAAGTTACTCGGCAGGATAATTTCTCACCTTCACATGGGCTTCTCCCTGACATGAATTTTGTAGTGTGTTGCGTATTCCTTCTCGAAACAGTGCAAACGGCACTTAGTGGCGCGGACCTCTACCACTGGTTCGCTACTGGCTTCGGCAAATTTAACCACCTCATCTCCCCATTTGCTTCCTTCGTTGACGTACCAATAATGGGGTCCGTGGTTTCTCTCAGTGTTCAGTGCTTTTTCGTGTATCGCATAAGGGTACTTAGCGAGAAGCGATCACGGTGGCTATGTGTCATTATATGTCTGGTAAAGTCGCTCCTAACGCCTAAATTCCCAAAATGTCCTCATCATTCTTCCCGTAGCTCTCCATTGTCGGCGCATTCGGGGCGTTCACGGCCGGTATCTTAGTAAGTTCCCTCAGTTTCACGTCATACACATGTCTCATTGCAGTAGTCATATATCAGTGACTCAGTTATGGAAGGTATGAGTCTATTGGTTTTCGAAGTGGTAAATCCATCAAATATGCAAGACAGATTGCCTCTCTAACCGAGTGACCATGCCTCATTAGATCTGGCTTGTCGGGAACACGTTCTCT